>JASANE010005504.1:0-58946 GCA_030248225.1 Trileptium ribeirensis | reverse complement strand
GTTTAGAGCGACCTTACAATATTCTAAATAGGCCGATTTATTTCTATGCGATTACTCTGCCAACTTGAGGCCCTAATTATACTCGATCTTTGATCCAGGTCGTTACAAAGATAGGCGTTTCAAATACATCAACTTGGGTTATAACAGCAGGAAAAAGAACGATCAGGCGGGCTTGCCTTTCGAACCGTTTACGGGGTCCCGGTAGGGTGAGGTCGGGACATAAACTTTGAGCTTTTCCTAACGACATTTTGGGTTCCACTTTACTACGCGGTTGTGCCTATGATTTTAACTAAAACGGGTACTACTGATGGCGAGACCTCATAGGCCCTCGGCATGACCCAAATAATGCTGAAACCTACATTAATGTTACTTGGAGAGCGTTCAAAAATGAGCTCGATTTCGTACTAATACTTAACGGTTATTTCGAGCAAACTCTGCTCGACGAATCGGGGCAGTAAACGAAGGCCCCGGTTGATAAGACAACCGTAGCCAATTTTATGCTCTGAGGGGCACTCGGTTTGAGTCTTTAAATCGTTCAATTCCTGGTTTCCGCTCCTAATTTTACGTATATTCTGAGTTAAGACCGGGGGGGGCTTTTGATGTCTAATTACTCATTATTCTGCCAGCCTTTCTCGACTAGATTTTGCACTGCGGCTGGGCTTGACCTCCTGTGTTAATTTCCTAGGACCGGGTCAACGGTCCTCACAAAAATGCCCGACATCGCGTCTAGCGACGTCGTCAATTTTGTTTCTCTAAAACTCTACCGCTGCTATCAAATTTACCAACCCTGGTAAATTTGATAATTTCACTGCAGCGGCCGTATATCGGAGATTCAAGTCTCCGACGGCTGTCGTGCTGCTGAACTACTATATGGTCGGAAAGACTCAAAACTATAGCAACACGTGCTAATGCAAGACCAAAACCAACCTACAAAGCTGTATATACAACTGCGTAAGGCAGGAAATTCCATGAAACTTGTGTCGACCCTGGGCGGATTTTGCTCTGCCCGGGTCCATAATTTTCATAATTTTTTGAATGAGCCACGGCTTTGCCGGGCTTACTAACTCAAACGGGCCTCTGTTTATACTGCAAAAATCGTCTAGATTCCTGGAGAGAATTTTAACTTATAAACATCTCAAATTTTAGGTGGGGGTGGACCCCTATCGGGTCATCGGGTTTGTAATTCCGACATGATAAAGTTAAATTTTATGATGCCGTCTAAAGGTAGACGCACTTGCGAAGAAACTGCGAGGTTTTCACCAAGATTCCTGGAGAGAATCTTGAGATATTCTAATTTCAATCTGGAACCTACATTTTAATGGGGTTAGGCCGCTTCGAGGCCGTCGGGTTTATTTTTCTAAGGCGAAATTGACGAATTTTATAATCCTATTTATGAGTAGACATTACCACGAAGAAACTGCCAAGGTTCCAGCAAAATTCCTGGAGAAAGACTTGAGATGTTTCGATTTTAATCTGAGTTTTACATTTTGGTGGGGTTAGGCCTTTTCAAGGCCATCGGGTTTAGGGTTCCGGCTCAAAGTCGATGGGTTTCCTAGGCCAATTCAGTAATAGATAATACTATAAAGAAACTGCAAAGGATTCAGCTATATTCCCGGAGTAAATCCTGGGATACTCAACTTTTCGTCTTTCGGTGGGAGCGTGCCCCTTTTTAGGGTCGTCGGGTTTAGGTTTCTGTCTCGACATTCGAACATTTTAAACATTGGATATATAGCTCGGATCCTCCGAGAGATCCGGGCATAATTTCAACCAAATTGCTGGGGTATTTCCTGAAATGCGCCAACTTCCCACCTAGGTGAGCTATCTCGCTCACGGAGCGTTAAATCACTATGTCTATTTAAGTTCCAACACGATATTTTAGCAAGCGGACATCGCCGGTAACACCATTGTCTCATTAATGAGGCTCACACGAGTTCTTAGTGTAGATCGATGCAAAATGTTAGTGAATTCCTAATAACAAAGCCAAAAACCAAAGGACGAACTCTCGTCCGAAGTAATTATAAAACGATTAAAATCTTGAAAACGAACTTTGATAAGTCCTACGTAAAACGCGCACGTGCGTGTATGACCGTGGATGATGCGGAGTACAAATCGATACGTCTTGCTTAACCTAAATGCTTTCATGGAAAAGGTTTGTTTAACCTCGGTCAGCTCAAACTAAAATTTTCCAATCCTAACTCAGCTCAGGGAAACATGTAAATGAAATCTTAACGCGAGTGTCGCGTGTTATTTGTGTCCTAACTCTTTGACCGAGGGAGGTCCAGTATGACTTCGGGATTGATCTGATTGTGAACGGCTAACAGTGACAGTGGATCCTTGGGACGAGCTAGGACGGGCAGGTCTATCATGTAAAAGAGAAGTGTGGACAGGGGAGGCCAGATGCTGTCCAGCGCTACGTCTACTATTACGATGTTCGAACCTACAAGCTAACTGGTGACTTGGTTTCTACCTATATGATACTTGCGGTAATCCTAACCGCCTCCCTGTCCACACTTACAGTCCTTCGTTCCACGGTCGTCGTCCATCGCACGCGTCCATCCATCACAAATCAAAGCGAAAAACCAATCGTAAGTAATAAACCAATGACGAGCGAAAACACTGTAGAAGGCAGAGCGCCAGAGCCGGTCTGCAAACCGACCGAACTCTGCGCTGTCGAAGTCATACTGAACTCTAGTCTGTTTACGCGGGTATGCTTTTATACTTGGAGTTCGAAATTTCAAACTTTTAAATTTCGTGGCCGTTAAAGTGCTTATTCAGCACTTTTGGCCGATTTTCTGACCCAATCTGATCTAACTAAATCAATACTGTTATCGGCCGCATTCCGATCATATTTCTAAAAGTTTTGGGCCGATTTTCTTATAAAATCTTATTTAATTGAGTTGATTTACGACCCTGTTTACTGCAAATTTATATTAAATTCCTATAACTTAATATAAAACTTTTATAAACTTCGAGGACAAAGCAGCGAACTAAATGTCAAACCACCAAGTCAATATAAAATTTATATTTGAACGCCATCAATGTGTGCACTAAACTTCAAGTACGAAGCCTGTTAAATTAACGGACACTGAGAAACAGTCTGTACTGCAAGCGATGTAAACTTTCACTGGACACGGTCTGAGGGGTACCACACGACACTGTCGATATAAACTTTATAACTTTATATTAAATGCTTCTGATAAGCTTACCATCCTCGTACAAGTTTCGTATGCATTCTGTGCAAAAACCACAGTAACAACCGACTTCGGAGATTATTGACTTTATGAACGTCCTCAGCTTATAAAGATGTGTGCTACAGAAGAAGCAACCATATTTTCAGCGGCGAACCCTTTTGATATAAATTTAATGTTGCCGTGTATTTATTTAATGAACTATCGACCTCGTATACTTGGTTCGTGCAAATGTGTGTAAGCAGTGCATATACCCGGTCGTTGGAGAATTGTTGTGCTGAGACGATACGCGGCTACACAACTTTTATTTTAACCCTATATTAGCTTATTTATTTGCTCAGCATTAATATTAACTTAATAGTAATGCTTACTCATTTTATATAAATACACGGGAAAAGAGACACGACTTGTGTAAACAACGAAAGAAACGAGGGCAAGGAAAGAAAAAGGAGGGGCAGGGGTCCCTGAGTAACGGCCGGAGTGCCACGAAAGCCTCGGATCCGGGCTCAGCTAGTCCGTCCGAGCATTTCAATATGTAACAGGACCGTATTCGGTCTTCAGGGGGGGAATATAGACTCTCGGGGGAGAGTTCATGCCAAAATTTTCAGAAATCGGGGTGTTTAAACGGTTCTCCTAGGTTCGGGGGACACTTTTCCGGGCAGTTCTATATAGTTTTGGATCAGTCTCGATACGGGGAATCTAACGAGTGGTGACACGCCCGTCGGGGCGTTACATTGAGATCTCCATATGGGGTATCTAAAAGTGGGCGCAGCTTGACCTGTCCGGCTTAAATTAAAGCCTCGGGTCTGGGGATTACGATGATACCACGCCTATAGTTTTACGACTAAAATTCGTGGAATTATTTGACTAAACGTATTCTACCGGCTTCGTATACATTATTTTGTCCCTAAGTCCGTGGATCCGGGTCGGATCTCCACGAAACCGGTCTCATTCGAGAGACCGTTAAATTCTCTATAATAAATGTTAAGCATCAACTTTTGAAATTCCCAACGGTTCCGGAGTTATGGACCGGAGCCGATACTTTTGGTCCCTAAATTTTATAAATTTTCATAAATTTTGACTTTTATTACTTATCTCAACCAGCGAAATTGAACGCTGGTAAATAATATTTTGTAAAGTTGTACAACTTGCCAGTGTGGCGAGCACTGGTAAATTTTATATTTTCGGTTTCCACTTAAATTTTCAGACAACTTTCTCAACTGCCGTTCGCTTTCGAGCGAACAGCCACACTTTTTGTAGTCCTCATTCGTGAGGACGGTCGTGACGGGTGTTCGTCACGGCCAGTTATTTCTACTGGGATTAGCAACAACTCTTGTGGTCCTACCATTCGGGGTAGGGCAGTTCCTGCGTAAGTGCTCATACTGGTTTCAACGGGGGAGTCGTACCGTCCTAAAATTCTTCTACAAATCGAGTATGGCAAGGGCTCGCCATAATCGCGTTCTGCACCTATGAAAGATCAATTTGCAGGCGTACAACCTCTAAATTTCCTCCTAAAACACGTTAAATACGCTACGCTCTATGGATCATACCTCCAACCTGAAAATTCACACAAATTACGACAAAATATGACAACCAGAATACATAAATTCCTGGCCAAACACAGACGCTTTTATGGCCTGACCAGTCAAACATAATAGTACAATTATGGTACAAAATGGACAGGATTTTTTGTCTTCGGAAAAATGTTGTCCATTACACTGTGGACAGGATTTTTTGTCTTCGGAAAAATGTTGTCCATTACACTGTGGACAGGATTTTTTGGTACTCGGGAAAATGTTGTCCATTACACTGTGGACAGGATTTTTTTGGTATCCGAAAAATGTTGTCCATTACACTGTGGACATAATTATTGGTGGTCGAAAAATGTTGACCATGGCACTGTGGTCAGATTTATTTTTATTCGAAAAAATGTTAACCATTGGGGTGTGGTCAGGATTATTGTAAATGTTGACCATTATCGTGTGGTCAAGATTATGGGTTTTCGATAAAAGTTTGCCATTAGGCTGTGGTCAGGATTATCCACCTCGTAACGATCCGTAAGGATCTGTTACATCTCTTAATTTTTAAAGGGAAAATTATTTGACTTTTTACTTGGGGTGGGAAGATTAAGTACGTGTTCTAAGGGTGATTTCATCGGGGATTTTAGATTCGTCTCGGGTGTTTTAGGTAGCTCTTTGTGTTCTCGCGGATACTTTTCGTACGGCGGTTTGCCTTGGTTTCGACGGGCGTTTATGCTTTTGGTTTGTCTAGTTTGTCGGGCGTAGGGGTTTTGCTGTCCCCTTCTCCTTTTCTCGGTGAAGATCGGGCTCACTGGAGTCATGGGCCCTACAAAAAGGAGCACCAACGTACCCTGTCCTCCACAGTCGCTAAAGGCGACATATGTACAATTGCTAATAAATAATAATAAATTAGCAAAAATATTGTACAATCCAACAATTAGCGTCGGTTGAGGCTTTATATATGGAGGTTTTCAACCAGCGGTTTACGGGGTTTCATTGATGTCCGCTGGCTATATTAAAATTGCGGAATTAAACTAAATATTATGTTTACGGGCGTTCGATTATTCTATTTTCTTTGGTCCATTTTTATGTGTAGCTTCTCTTAGGCTTTCCTTGGTATGTTTGACTGGTTTTGTGAAAGTTTTCCAACGAAATTCTAACGGTCTTTATGACCTTCTCTTAATTTTTAAAGGGAAATTATTTGACCTGGTACTTGGGGTTGGAATATTATTCTGGGGGTGTTTTAGGTGTATTTTAAACAGGATCGAAGCAAGTCGATCCTTCAAAAAGTAGAATCACCAAGATTTTACACTGCCCCCCGTCTTCCTACTGCCACATTCATATAACTATGATATAAAACAATCATCACAGTCAAAACATCATGACAATTATCACAATGACTTGTCCTAAATTTCTGAGAAGGAGGTTGAAACTTTGCTTATTAAGTTTACCACTGTTGGTGCTAAGTACTTTTACTGTACTCTTAAAGTATCGGTAAGCTAAAGTATAAGTTTTGCGACTTTCGACTATTTCATTGTCATTTGATGGGTGTTTTCATAGTTTCCTCGGAACGATAGGGGCTACTGGGAACCAAAATTGAGGTTCCTTTCTTACGATGGGTTAAGGGGCCTTTTCTACAGGGACTAGGGACTTAGTTTTAGAGAGGACGGTGCCCTTTACATTTAATATTAGCTTTACAATGGTTACTGATAAGAGCTTTTACTGAGTAAAGCTGCTCTTACAAGTAGTCTTTTAACTAAAATTAAGACAAACTTTAAGAAAGTTGCTAAAACAAATTCCAAAGGGGTTGGGGAAGAGGGGGTTTTACTGGGGTTAGGGCTTTAGCGACCCTGTTGTCGAGAGTCCAATCGATACTGAAGAAATAAATATATCAATAATGTTGCGAAAACTCACAATTCCTTATAATCCAAGCTTGAAAATTACCAAAAATTTGATCTTCTATCGTCTTTAGGTCCTCGCTAATTTGAATTCTTGCACCAAATTTTCGGGTATCCGACTTTCTATGATTATGATCCACATACAAGCACAAATAATAACAGAGTATAATATCAAGATTTTCATACCAATACAGTACATTTATATGTCAATACAATACATTCATGAACAATCCACACTTCAATACACACAATGATCATTTCAAGTAGTGGTGAACGTGCGATCCCGATTTACTTCCGTAAGTGCATCTTCCAAAATTCTACTCTGTATTCCTGTAAATTTAGTATTTCCTCTGTAACTGATCTTCCAGCCAACTGCTCAAATTGCCGGCGAACTGCTCATTAATTATTGGTTCCCAATTTTCATTTGCTTTACGTTTTGTACAGTCCCATGCGTCAGGTGACTGCAATTCTGAAGAAAACGGCGGCATTCTTACTTTACGTAGCAGGTGGGGCTTATTTCGTTGAAATTCGGCGTAGGCCTCCTGAAATTCAGTCGACCAAGCCGTCATGTCCGATACAAAATTCCAATAAGGTGGCGGTGGCATTACAATAGCAGTAGCAGAGTCTGCTAACAAATGGTCAAAAGTACACAGATAATGTCTCAATCGCCGTACAACATGGCGAGGAGAATCTAACGGGTGCTTTTCCCAGGTTTTCTTCCGCAAGGCAGATAAATATCCGCCTACTATAACGATAGCTTGAGTTTGTGGGGTTGCCAAACAAACAGCCATTCGGATAAGAAATTCCATAGTTGCTTTTGGCCAACTATGGACGAAGTAATTTGGTCTTTCGTTAAGTTTTGACAACGAGGCGGCGGTAGCATCGCCGAGTATTAGTGTTGTGGGCCATGAGACGATTCCGCTTTTGTGGAAGGTGCGAATTTCTTGTAATAATCGTCCCATTACATTGTAACAATTCCTTGGGCGACGGCCCATTTTAAAATCATGAGGTCCAACGCCTATGCCCCAGAAGCTATCGGAAGGATTAGCTTCCAGAAGCTGGGCTTCTCCTGTAGATAACAGGCTATATTTCAAGGTGGGCAGGTCAAACTTAGGCAACAATACGGTTCGCATTAGATGCGGCAGGACGGGGCGAAGAAGTTCAGTATTTACCTCGTCCAAAAATTGTTGTTTATTTCTTCGGGCAATGGATTTGACATCTCGAGCTCCTAATCGAAGATCTTTGATATCTTGACGGGCTTGATCCTCGTTAAAAGATAGGTGACGAGTAATTGATATCCTTGTTCTGTGGAGTTGTATTCAATGGGATAGTGTTGGATCGTTTGATCGAGGGCGGCCATGTTCGACAACATAGGCCAACGAGTGCCTTTAGAGAGAAATATTTCGATCGGCTTCGAATAGTCGATGAAATAATACGGCACAGAAACGGAATTTTCATGCGATTTGTTGATATCGGCATATCGCTTCGGTCCTTTGAGGTAATTCATCTGGAATTTAAATACTTCGTCATTATTGACGGTTCTTCAGGGCGATTTTGGGTCGGAGCTCGAGGTTTGTAACGGGATTAACGTTATTTCAGCGCTGTCAGGACGGCTATTGTCGTCCTCGACGGGGATGTGGTCGCGGTTTTCGAACGGTTTGAAGTCCAAAGTCTTCAGGGCGTAGTGGTCTACGTCCCCATGGGTAGTTAGGAATTCTTTCTGGGTGGTGTCGCATGATATGTTCGGCACCAGGTTGATCCATAAAGTCTAAATAAGGTGAATACATTGCTCGGCTACTTGCTTGTCTACTGGAAGGATCGACTCGTGTCGGTGGTTGGTCAGAGAAAGTTTGTCTTCGACCGGCACGGTCTTCATTAGGTCGCTGGGCCGTCCTACGGAAGGCTTCAGCGGTCGGAATTGTATCGGGTGGTTGCCAACGGCGTTCGTGGGCTTGTCTATACGGCATTTCACGGCGGTTGGTTGGTATATCCTGTCGTTGGACAGGTTCACTTCTTCTGGTTACAGGTATCGGGTATTTCTGACTGACATTATCTCTCTGCGACTTAGTCGGTTTATATAAACTATAAGCTTTAGTTCCCATTTTTGGTATCATTGACGATCCAGCTCTGGTCCAAGTAACGTTAGTTGCGGTTTGCGTATGCCTAACTGCGGCAGTACTTGCGATTACTTGCTTAACATTATTAATAGTGCGCGAATTTGCATGTGTGCCACGCTGCGAGCTACTACTGCGTTGTGGCGAAGCGGTCGGGGTAGGTTCATCATCACTGAGTACTCGTGCTATTCCTTGTCTAATTCTGTTTAATTCCGTTTCTGATTCTTCTGATGCACTTTCTATAACTACTCTTTGCTTTCGAGGTCGACCTCGGCGGGTCTTAGTAATTGTTTCCTCCAAAAGTGGTTGTACTTGTTCGTGTAAATAACGTGCGGTTTCTGGTACAGGTGTAGTGCTTCCGGCGAAGTGTTCTACTAATTCAGATGCAGTTTGGGAACTGCCTTCGGTTCCTTTTAATGTTCTGTGTCGTCGTTCCTCTTCCTCAGCTAAGAAATCTCGTATGACTTCTTCAGCTATCTTTCTCCTAGTATGTCTTCCCATAAATGCTGTTCTGGTATGTAAGGGTCTCTTGTGTGTACTGTTTCTGATTGTCTGGGTGGTTTGGGAGGTGGTTCAACTTGGGTGTTTCGAGATCGAAGATGGTAAGGTCCAACATGATCATCTCTAAATGGTGGGGAAAATGGTGTAGGTCTCACGGGAGATAAGTCGTCCGGTGAGAGCAATCGACTAAATGAACGGGGTTGAGTTACACGTACGTTAGGTTCAGAATCCATTGAAGCGTTACTAGAGTAATTCTGGTATAACGAATCATCAGGGGACGGTGCACGATAACGAGGGATTGGTTCGCCTTCTGGTATTCCAGGAAAAGGCTTGGGCTGTATCGGTTCTTCACGATACTTATATTGGGGTAGCGCTGATACAGGTGCTTCCTGTTCAGGGGTAGTAACAAATGCGGTATTTCCTCGCATTGTAGTAGTGGGCGTAATGGCTCACTCGGTTCAGGTGAATCCATAATCTGTTCGGGGTGTACGCCAGCAGGATAATCGGGCTTCGGTGCCCAAGTGGCAGCTAATTCTAAATCGCAGCGGTTATACGGGCTAGTTGAATACGGGGGCGTCCGGTGAGGGAATTGTTCGTCCTCAGCGGGTAACAAATACGGAGTCTTCCGGTGAGGGTATTGTTCCTCCTCAGCGGGTAATAAATCGGAGTCTTCCGGTGAGGGTATTGTTCCTCCTCAGCGGGTAATAAATGTGGAGTCTTCCGGTGAGGGTATTGTTCCTCCTCAGCGGGCAGAATAACTTGGGGCGTAAGGATCGGGTTTCCAAACTCATCAAATCCTTCGAAATTAGGTGATAATAGTTCATCGGTTCGGCGGTATTCTTTCCGCGTTATAGGTACTGTATGTTCGCCATATTCAGGCAGAGGACCAGTATAATTATCTGGCAAATAAGGTAATTGAGATGCGTTTTGAGTAACGAGTTCTTGGGAAATTCCGGGCCAATCATATTGTGGCGTCCGGTTGGGATCAACAATAGGTAATCGGTTAGGTATATTAGTATCCATGGCGGCTAGGTGAATATCAGCTTGTGCTTGGGTTAGATTCGCTGCGGGCTCAACGTCATCCGCAGGTTCGGTTCCATCCGCTCGTTCGCGGGAATAATCAGGCGCAAGTGATTGTCGCATTTCAGCGATTGATTCAGGGTCCGCGGCTTGGACTTCGCGGATAAACATACGATCGGCGTTGATCGTTTCATTGGGATATTCCAATGGGGCTTGCAAGTGTTCATCAGGTACGTCCTGTAAAGGATCTTCCATACCTGGAAAAGTACGCAGTGGGCGATAACAGGGTTTAGTGCGATTAAAATGCACAAGATGCCTTTTCGCATGACTTTGCGCTGTAAGGCGTATTTGGAGACATGGCGGTATGACCTTTAATATTTGATACGGTCCACACCATCTTTGTTCAAGTTTACGCGATAAACCAGGGGTTGTGTGGTATCGATACACCCACACTTCATCTCCAACTTTGTATGGAGGAATTTTAGTTTTCCGGTTATAATACTGCTTACGGTATTCACGGGCGGCTTGCATTGAACGATATGCATTTTCTCTAATAGTGGCAAGCCATCTTTGTACATTAGTACGATAAGCTTCAGCTCCGGGGTACTTTTCCCAGTCAGCTGGCGAGGATATATCTCCTGGTACTCTGGGGTAATATCCGTACATCAACAGAAACGGAGGATATCGGGTAGTTGTATGCACAGATGAGTTATAGGACATTATACAATAAGGTAACAGTTCATCCCAGGTTGTATGATCATCAGGTGGTAGGGCTGCTCGTAACAAGAAAAGTAGGCTGCGATTAAATCTTTCTATTTCGCCATTGGCTTTCGGATTATAACTAAGCGTCTCACGCTTGAAGGTAAGGCTTTAAGGCTTGCATAAGGTCGGAAATGAAACATCGACCTTGATCGGATACTAATTCAGCAGGTGCGTCATGTCGGCATACAACTTCTTTGATAAATACTTGGGCTACAGTGCGAGCTGTTTGATTGGGGATGGCGACGGCAATAACAAACTTGGTAAATTGATCAATAAAAGCAAGTACGTACTTATTTCCAGTACGGGATTCAACACGAATATCAAGGATGTCAACGTACATCCGATGCATAGGGGCGCTGGCTTGAGGTAGGTCGCCTAGGGCAGCTCGGACATTCTGAGGTAAGTTACGAGACTTTTGGCAGATTACGCATCTCTTTACATAATCTTCAACATGTTTACTCATGTTTTCCCAATAATAAAATTGCTTAAGTTTACTCATAAATCTATCACGGCCTGAATGGCCTCCAAATAGGGTATCGTGCTCATGCTTCAAGATATGGGGTATAAGTCGACGAGGAACACAAAGTTTCGGGCGATGATCATTTGGTAAGATTGGATGCAGGTACAAGATTTGTGTTGTAGGGCAGATACGATAGTGGTGTGATTCTAATTTTAGTGTGAAAGCATTTTTGGGTTCCTCAGGAAGAGTTCCTTTCTGTAAATATGTTCGAATAGGACCAAACTTGTCATCTTGTTGTTGTAATCGAGGAATAATCGTGACTAAGTTCTTGTCTGGTTCTTGGCTAAAGTGTGGTAAATACAAACCTTCTCCAGTGTCTTTCACTTGTTCGGGTCTTAATAGGACCATAGGGATTTCACAAGCGTATCCTACTTTAACTAACGCGTCGAAAGTTTCTTTCTCCGGTTTTGCTTGGGGTTGGTTTGCGGGAGGAGGGGAATCCTCCTGGGGTGGATCGGGTGCACTTGAAGGACCAGAGTTTTGTTCGCTAGGACCTGGTTCAGGGCTTCCTATAACTCCTGAGCCTACAATGACATAATCTTGGGGATTACTAACTATTTCGGGTTCACCGTAAGTATCCAATATTCTCCTGCGTAATCCTTCTGTCAGTTTAGGCACTTCCGCATTAGGCATCATTTGTTGCAATTTCTTAAGCGTCCGTTTGACGAACTTATCGTTCGCTTCTCTCTGTTCGGGGGTTTCATCCTGTCTTTTGCGTTTTGAACCATTCTTGCGTGACAACATTGCCACTCTTTTACGGTATTCCTCTTCTTCGTCCTGTTCTTCCTCATTGTCTGAGGACAATGTAGATTCTATATCGTGTTGTGGATCTCTCGAGAGAGCATCAGCGTTTGCATTGGCCTTTCCAGGCCGGTAGATGATATCGAAACCACCAAATTCCATCAATAGTTCGTTTCTCCACTGGGCCAAACGCGAGTTTCGCGGAGGCCGATCAAAAAGAGCCTTAAGCGGCTTATGGTCAGTTTCTGCGTGGAATTCATGTCCTAATAGATAATGCTTAAAATGCTGTGCGGCCCAACGTATGGCCAAAGCTTCGGCTTCAATAGCGGGATACCTACGTTGATAATCTACTCGGGACTTGCTAGCATAAGCGATGGGTAGTACTCCTTTATCGGTTTTCTGGGATAAGACAGCTCCTAAGGCATACCCGGAGGCATCTGTCTGTAAAACAAACGGTTTAGTAAAATCTGGGTAAAGTAAATCTTGGGTAACGTCCGGAGTGCCACGAAAGCCTCGGATCCGGGCTCAGCTAGTCCGTCCGAGCATTTTAATATGTAACAGGACCGTATTCGGTCTTCAGGGGGGAATATAGACTCTCGGGGGAGAGTTCATGCCAAAATTTTCAGAAATCGGGGTGTTTAAACGGTTCTCCTAGGTTCCGGGGACACTTTTCTGGGGAGTTCTATATAGTTTTGGATCAGTCTCGATACGGGGAATCTAACGAGGGGTGACACGCCCGTCGGGGCGTTACTTTGAGATCTCCATATGGGGTATCTAAAAGTGGGCGCAGCTAGACCAGTCCGGGCTTAAATTAAAGCCTCGGGTCTGGGGATTACGATGATACCACGCCTATAGTTTTACGACTAAAATTCGTGGAATTATTTGACTAAACGTATTCTACCGGCTTCGTATACATTATTTTGTCCCTAAGTCCGTGGATCCGGGTCGGATCTCCACGAAACCGGTCTCATTCGAGAGACCGTTAAATTCTCTATAATAAATGTTAAGCATCAACTTTTGAAATTCCCAACGGTTCCGGAGTTATGGACCGGAGCCGATACTTTTGGTCCCTAAATTATATAAATTTTCATAAATTTTGACTTTTATTGCTTATCTCAACCAGCGAAATTGAACGCTGGTAAATAATATTTTGTAAAGTTGTACAACTTGCCAGTGTGGCGAGCACTGGTAAATTTTATATTTTCGGTTTCCACTTATAATTTTCAGACAACTTTCTCAACTGCCGTTCGCTTTCGAGCGAACAGCCACACTTTTTGTAGTCCTCATTCGTGAGGACGGTCGTGACGGGTGTTCGTCACGGCCAGTTATTTCTACTGGGATTAGCAACAACTCTTGTGGTCCTACCATTCGGGGTAGGGCAGTTCCTGCGTAAGTGCTCATACTGGTTTCAACGGGGGAGTCGTACCGTCCTAAAATTCTTCTACAAATCGAGTATGGCAAGGGCTCGCCATAATCGCGTTCTGCACCTATGAAAGATCAATTTGCAGGCGTACAACCTCTAAAATTCCTCCTAAAACACGTTAAATACGCTACGCTCTATGGATCATACCTCCAACCTGAAAATTGACACAAATTACGACAAAATATGACAACCAGAATACATAAATTCCTGGCCAAACACAGGCGCTTTTATGGCCTGACCAGTCAAACATAATAGTACAATTATGGAACAAAATGATCAATGAACGGTATATAACGACAACGATGGGGCGGCGCTTTTATGGCCGCATACTATACAACAAACGATATAAATATAATACGGCAGATATACGTAGACATACAACTGGCTAACAATTCATATTCCAAGCAATTTCCTGGGTTACGTACCTGAAAATACCCATTACGACATCGATTACAACGGTACACAATTATACGATACGATCCTGACAATATATATATACATATATATATGCATTGAAAACGTGCCTTTATGGCCATCAAACGTATTACAAAATATCAATGGCACGCAATTCGAACATATATATCGATGATACATTTATGATCAATGATACGATAGAAAAATCATGCAAATGCCAATGTATATCTATGCCAGGGCGTGCCATCGGGGCACTACAATCAGTATGAATGTAGACGGGCGGATATCTGAATACACAGTTACGACTCCTCAACGACTATCCATCCCTGAAATAGCAATAGCGATACCCATTTCGATCAAAACAATGTCGGCGGTGCGGGCCGAAATACTAAAATACACGAGTCGGTTACATAGCAGGACTATTTGGGCCTAATTATTTCGTTCCGCTATATATATACATATGGATGTGCTCATAAGGTGCTATTAAACTGGTTCCGATTTCGTACGTATATACTTTGATTTTGATTCTGTTTCAATTGTTAATATCCATATATATATCCGGTGATTTTTGGTTTGCTGCAATTATGTATTTACATAACCGTATTGATCTTGCGAACTGTTTCGATCACTGGTTTACGTATATACGGTGGTTCAAGGTGTGTGCCAGTTAGGCAACCTATATATGAGGCGACAACAGGGCTTTATGGTTAATGGGTCTATATAGAGGAGCTCAGCTGATATATATATTTGCTTGCGATTAATCGATTCAGCTTACATAAATGTACGTATTATAGGGCGAGGGTGGGTTCCGTATCCCTTTGGGCTATCCGCGTCGGGTATTCCAGGTTGGGGAGAAACTGGTGGCTGAATTCGGAAATGATGGCCACTATACATATGGTCGCGATTATTGGGGAACTTGTCTAAATGTTGACCCTTACACTATGGACAGGATTTTTTGTCTTCGGAAAAATGTTGTCCATTACACTGTGGACAGGATTTTTTGGTACTCGGGAAAATGTTGTCCATTATACTGTGGACAGAATTTTTTGGTACTCGGGAAAATGTTGTCCATTACACTGTGGACAGGATTTTTTTGGTATTCGAAAAATGTTGTCCATTACACTGTGGACATAATTATTGGTGGTCGAAAAATGTTGACCATGGCACTGTGGTCAGATTTATTTTTATTCGAAAAAATGTTAACCATTGGGGTGTGGTCAGGATTATTGTAAATGTTGACCATTATCGTGTGGTCAAGATTATGGGTTTTCGATAAAAGTTTGCCATTAGGCTGTGGTCAGGATTATCCACCTCGTAACGATCCGTAAGGATCTGTTACACATGCGAGTAAAAATGGTTTACTGAAATGTTTGAATAATTGAATTCGAGTGCAACGAGAATTTTCAATTTTGGCTCTGGAGGGGGGGTGGTTGAGGAAGTCCTGTCTGTATGTGTCTGTAGCACCCCTGGATCTAGATAACGGTTGGTCGGATTTTGATGCACGATAGCGCATTCGAACCGCAATAGTCGATGTAGGTGTAGTGACGGAGTCCGATTTTTGAATTTTTTGCCTTGAGAAAAATTATGGGGCAAAATGACGTCATTTTGGCCCATTTTTCGGGCAGCCCCTCCAGTTTTTGCAACTTTTCTCAATAAGTGCACGACGTATCCGCAAACTAATAGTCCTATTACATGTAGCTTTACCAGGGCTTTCCAATAATATATAACAAGTTTTTCAACTACTTCCCAATCTGGAGTCTATAAGCTTATAGTTGGCGCCAAATTTCATATTTGGTGAAAAGCGTGGGAAATGCATCTAAATTATGTGTTTTTTGTTGCTTTTAGTATCTTTATGGGGTTTTCTGGGCAGATAAACTCATTGCAAGTGTTAAAAATATTGTTGGGCAAATATTTTTTACACTTATTGTTCATACTTGGCATAAAAAATGACGTTTTCGAAATTTTTGGTGAGAAATCGTGGGAAAAGCACCTGAATGTGTGTTTATTCTTGGTTTTAGTGTCGGATATGGGGTTTTCTAGGCCGACAAGCTCATTGCGAGTGTCAAAAATATTGTGTGGCAAATATTTTTCACACTTCTGCTTCGGAGGATTGTTCTCACCACTCGAATTCTGGCTCGCAAGCGAGCTTCACTAGTTATTGTTAATATGCCACCTACTAATCTATATAGAATTTTAATTTTACGTTATATCAGCCCAAAACCTCTTAAATCGCCACAATATCATAATATTATACTTTTGTTGCCGTTATGCCTACGAATAAAAATTGTTTACTGAAATATATGAATAATCTTCTCGTAAAGGTTTAATAATTTCCACATATTTAGGACAAGAATGAATAGCCGACTTCAAAACATGCCTCTATAAATCAGGAAAATAGTATTTACCTCGATAAAGATGTTCGGTTAGTGCGGTACTCTCGTTCAAAAATTGCTGAAAATTCGATAACCTACAGTACTTGCCATAAACGAGTGTCACCTTTCGATCGAAATAACGTCGAATAGAATGCAAATAAAATATATTGACTGTCGAACAGTACTCGAACACTTTTGGAACAAACTTCGAATAGCTATTGAACAAATTTTTTAAAAAATTGCCAAAACTTTCACCACATTTCGAACAAATTTTTGAGTTTTTCGAAAGGAACATCCAACGACCCTCGAGCGATTATCGAACGAACAGCACTCATTTCTGGCGAAAACATAAATAGAAACCCACACAAAAAATTATACCGAAACCGAAATGTCAAAACAATCTTCGCGATATAAGGCTACTTGCAAAAAAGAGGCAATCAACAGTCGCGTATGTAAATAATTTTCTTACCAGATGTCAGCGTTTTCGGATTTAGTTCCAGGTTGGTAGACGAGTTTCGCCCTCGCCACCGATACGTGCCCAGAACAGGACCGGCTTGCGACGTGTTCAGCCACGAGAACCATAAATTTAAGCGCGGATAGGCTCGGTCGATAAATCGTTTGTATTTTTTCTCGAAATCAGCTGAATGCCGTAAATGTTGCTCCAGAACAAAGAAAAGCATCGGCGGATTAGCGTAGGCGTTACGTTGCACGACAAATTCGGGAGGAACCTGTACACAAATTGGACGGAACTAATTATTGTTTTCAAGGTTTTTTAGACTTTAAATCCTAGCGTCTCCAATACTTTTCTGTGTATGTCAGTTTGCAGATAGATCTAAACGCACGCTACCATTAGTTCAGCGCTTTCAATGATTTATTAACAGGATCTCGATGTCAGTATATATACCGATTGCATAAAATGTAATTACAAACTTCAAACTTTCCTTTGATAAGCCGCATTCGTCAAATTTCTTCAATGATGTACACGAACCAAATATTAAAGCGTATATTTTTTAAAATTCTGCTATTGAACGAAATAATATAATTTACTCATGCTTGAACATTAGTCGAAACTTGAATAACATACAACAATAATTGTTAATAATTATTAATATTGCCAAGAGTGCATTAGAGAAGAGTATGACACTTCCCTGCGCTCACATGTTAGCCCGTGTTTGATAATACGGGCGTTTTTCCCTGACCCCTCCCCACCAGTTTCTGGGCAAGAGTAGCTCGGACCCCCCAGTATTTTTGGGGGAGTGGGTAGGTCGGACCCAACAATTTCTGGGGAGGATCGGTTTATAGGCACCAGCCAGAAACTGTGGGGAGGGTCAGGCCGAAAGCGCCCGTATCATCATACGCGGGCTAACATGTGAGTGCAGGGACGTGTCATACTCTTCAATAATGCACTCTTGATATTAATTTTTGTACCATAACTTCGAACATAGCAACGTTTTGTAATTTTGCGAATTTAATATCATAACGTAGCAGCTGTCGAAAATCGTTTCACACGCTGTCAAAACCAGCTAGTTTTATTTGTTAGTTGCAGCTGCAATCAATATTGCAACGTAGGATGTCGTGGAGTTAAGTAACTTACTCGTTGTAAAGCGTCTTCTCCGAGTATTAGTTCTCGCGGAATCCAACCTTCAATATTCATCAAGTCCAACCAGGATCCAATTATTTCAAGTGAAAGTTCCTCGTCCCAATGTCGTATCAACAAGTTGTGAAAACCCTAGAATAAAGGAGCAACAAAACTGATTCAGATTACTGCTACAATACCCATAAGCAAAAGTCCCGCCAGAATCCAATTATTTCAAGAGAGCGTTCCTCGTCGCACTGTCATACCAGCAGGTTGTGGAAAGCCTACAATACAGAAGCCACCTAACTGATTCAGACTGCTGCTACAATACCCATAAGGAAGCGTCCTGTCAGGAACCGATTATTTCAAGAGAAAGTTCCTCGTCCCACTGTCATACCAGCAGGTTGTGGAAACCCTACAATACAGAAGCCACCTAACTGATTCAGATTACTGCTACAATACCCATAAGGAAAAGTCCCGCCAGGATCCAATTATTTCAAGAGAACGTTCCTCGTCGCACCGACATACCAGCAGGTTGTGAAAACCCTACAATACAGAAGCCATCTAACTGATTCAGGTTGCTGCTACAATACCCATAAGGAAACGTCCTGTCAGGAACCAATTATTTCAAGAGAAAGTTCCTCGTCCCACTGTCATACCAGCAGGTGGTGAAAACCCTACAATACACAAGCCACCTAACTGATTCAGATTACTGCTACAATACCCATAAGGAAAAGTCCCGCCATGATCCAACTATTTCAAGAGAACGTTCCTCATCGCACTGACATACCAACAGGTTGTGGAAACCCTACAATACAAAAGCCACCTAACTGATTCAGATTGCTGCTACAATACCCATAAGAAAAAGTCCAGCCAAGATCCAATTATTACAAGAAAAAGTTCCTCGTCCCACTGTCATAGCAGTAGTTTGTGGAAACCGTGCAACACAGAAGCCAACAAACCGATTCAAATGCTACTAAATATCTATAGGAAACATTTTTTGTGAAAATTTGGATCAAACTGGCTATGTTACTGGTGCAAAATATAATTCTACAATAATTTCAAATTATACATTTCAGACTGTAAGTCCCTCATAACATAGCCCGGCTATAGCGCGAAAACGAATACTATGAGTTTAAATCTCGTTCCACAAAACCTCTAACCAAATCGCCTTACCCATAATAAAAGTTACTGGCAACAATAAATTCACAGTTAGTTTTACAGTATAAAACGATTTCACATTCAAGTTCCCCGTAAAAACAGCGACGAATATGAACAGAATAAATCCAGACCTGAATTACAAAAATTTCAGTGTACCAGGCGAACTAATCCATCGTTACAGTTCATGATAATATCAAAACTACAATATAAGGTTGCGTTGATACTAAGGTTTCGACAACGGAAATGGACATTTAGGATAATACGAGCGCACTGTCGTAAAGTTGTGTAACGGTGCTTCTTGTTTTAACTTTATGTAAAAGTAAAAACAAACGTGAAGTAGCAAAACCTGAGCTGATGATGGTCCAGAAGCTGAGTTGGGACATTCGTTGGTCGCTATAAAAACCACATGTCAAAATATGACCATGTCTACGGCGTTCCAATGCAATAAAGATAGTCAGATTGACAAAGTAGATTATTCGCACGGACCGTTGGGCTTATACAATTTTGGGCCACAATGTGTTAAACCAACAGGATGTTATATTGTGATCTGTGCTTCTATAGTTCTGCTCACTAATATTTGTGAACCTACATAGTGTCCACTTTGGCGTATAGATTCATCGTTTACCAGTTGACATCAATAGAATACACGACACAAAGCTAAGTCTTCAGTCGTTTTCTATTAGTGCCACGCTAAGCCCATGATGATTTTATATCTTAGAAACATCATTTATTTGCTTGGAATAAAAACGAAACCAAATGTAAAAATTCAGGTACCGGAATTAAACACATGCCTTCAGGACTGGTAGGGAGGGCACATATCACTCACACGGCCATATTTTAACAAATGTGTCCGGGGTTAGATTGCGGGTTATTTGAACAGTAATGCTAGTTCCCAAAAGAGGTTTCTAGGCGTCCTAAAAGCTTCAGATATTCTAGTCATAATTTTAGAAATTAATTAACAGTGATTAACCGGACCAATGTAGCAGGATTAAAACACGGAAAGCGAGCTACTCGAATTTCGCGGTTAACGCCAGCTAGCGGAAAATTGCAAAACTACTCCACATTTGCAACGACGGTTTACTTCAACCTTTATTATCATAGCCCATGCCTCTTTCTAGTTTGTTTAACAACGGAAATAATCATAAAGATTACTGCAGCAATTGTTTAGTTTACTCAAAAATTACGCAGCAGCAGAGGAACAATTGATGGTAATAAATACTCATTTTTATCACATCTTGTCCGCCGCGGTAAAAATCTGGAAACGGTGACGTGCTGAGGTTCACCTGACTTAACTGCCCAAACGTAGCGCGAAAGAGCATTAACGGCAAATCGTGAACAAAAATGATTCCTGCTTTTGACAGAGCAAAAATCATGATTACATTGGCGAAGAATGATTGTATTGTGGTGGATTCGATATACAATTCGCTACAGTATTGTGCCTGGGCCAAGAAACGAACCATCAAACACAGACCATCATAGTATTGTGCAGTAACAAATAAACAGGCCAGAAATACAGTTACAATTAGAATTAAGTGCTCAAAAGTCGATCAATTTAACGCATTTCGATTGCGTCAAAATAAAAAAATTTAATAAATAATGTTTATTTGCGTTTAATTTAACGAATTTTGATTGTGCGAAATAAAAATAGTTTAATAAAAATGTTAGTTTGCGTTTAATTTAACGCATTTCCTTTAAACGAAGATCGATCGATTGCGTTTTCGTTCGGTTTCGTTTGCGTTCGATTTTATAAACACTTAATTCTGATCGTAACTGTACACAAAAGTGTTTGGTGCACTGCATCACTAAATTCGCGTAGCGAAGATTGTTTCTTTTCGTTTGGTACTCCAGTAAATTTATACATCAAATAGTGCAGTGCATGCCAAAAATGACTGTGGCTCGCTCGCGACTCGCTCGAATAAATTTGTTCTAAAATATAATTTAATATTAATTTAAATAGCTTCCAAATCTCGAGCGAGCCACTCGCTTGAAATGTGACGGTCGTTTTTGGCGCGAACTGTAAATCATTAAAAAGACACCATATTTTTATAAATATATGATTAAAACACAAGAATAATACTAACTTCGTCCCACAGAAATCCACGAGGAAAAAACGATCGCGACGGAATACCAGTAAACAGTTCTAGCGGACCGTATAACACCGGCTCGGAATTATATTTCGAGATCACTTTCGAGTATCCGTAGAAATAGCTTATCGATCCGAGCATGTTTGAAAGAGCAAATTTGCCCATATCTTGAAACACCTTGGCGTGGTTTTGCGATGTAAGACCGAAAACGTTCTCAAATTTGTGCTCAAACGAACTTCGACGGAGCTCCAAGTGAGTATCATAAACCTGAATTATTAAAATATTACATTACCGACAATTTATTATCAAAGCTATCATCCAGCTAATACCGATATTTTACAACACTCACAATTTCAATTTTTACCGCCATAAATGGCCATATCCGTCCTAACCAATATCGGGTAATGCCATTAATATATTGGATATCTTTCGAACTCGAAACTCTTTCCAAAAGCTTTTAAGTCACCACATTCGAACAGTATCTCGAAGGGCTCTCCCACCCAAACATCTCCACTACGGCTAATGAGCGAATGAAGTATGTTTTGTGTTATACCGAATATCAGCCCGTTATGAGGGATAATAGGGACACGACCCTCCCTTAAAGATGGAAACCAGGAATATCAGCCCGCTATGAGGGATAATAGGGACACGACCCTCCCTTAAAGATGGAAACCAGGAATATCAGCCCGCTATGAGGGATAATAGGGACACGACCCTCCCTTAAAGATGGAAACCAGGAATATCAGCCCGCTATGAGGGATAATAGGGACACGACCCTCCCTTAAAGATGGAAACCAGGAGTATCAGCCCGCTATGAGGGATAATAGGGACACGACCCTCCCTTAAAGATGGAAACCAGGAATATCAGCCCGCTATGAGGGATAATAGGGACACGACCCTCCCTTAAAGATGGAAACCAGGAGTATCAGCCCGCTATGAGGGATAATAGGGACACGACCCTCCCTTAAAGATGGAAACCAGGAATATCAGCCCGCTATGAGGGATAATAGGGACACGACCCTCCCTTAAAGATGGAAACCAGGAATATCAGCCCGCTATGAGGGATAATAGGGACACGACCCTCCCTTAAAGATGGAAACCAGGAATATCATCTCGTCTAATTTACAATATTATGTTTATGCGAAATTTTATATCTTAAACCAATGTATTTCGGCTTCCCCCAGGTGACCTCCAGTTCAGCAAGACCCAGGTATGTTTTGGCTTCCTTCCACTAGTTCAGCTTTCCCAGGCCCCGCGAGGTATTTTTCCGCACGACTAAATACAGGTCAATTTTCTGCGACGAGAGAGAAAATATGCCCGTTTTTCCCTATGGAACTAAAAAATATCCCTAATAGCTGGCTTCCCAAATTATTACACCTGGGGAATGACCTGACGTCCCCAGTTCGGAACTGGGGAGAACCAAAAATAAGAGGTGGCTGTACCAATTCATCTAAGTACTGTAGCCGTTAAAAATACCTCAATTAGCAATTGTGCTTTATAAAATAGAAAAATTTTCGTGATTTTTTGCGAAAATTTGGTGATTTTTAATCAATATTAGAAAAACTCGCATATTTTTTACCTCATCAGAGAAAAATTTGGTAATTTTTAGTGAAGTAGGAAAGTACCTGGAGAGGCCAAAATGTACCTGAGGGCATGAACTGGGGAGAACCTGGGGAAGCTCAAAATACATGGGTCCCTTCCCCTATTTGGAGAAGCCAGCAGTTTTAACAGGGCTAAAACACTAGAACTCCCGTCAGAAGATAGTGTTTAACTATATAATCTGCAATATTATTGTATATTTATGTTATTTTCTTTTTTTGAGCCTGTGCAAAAAACCCAATTTTACGACCCACAATCTGGTGCGCCCCAGGTAATTTGTAGGACGTTTGGGAAAACCAAGTGCTTATAATCGTTGGTAATATCACGTCTTCGGGTTTTTGCGACTAATATCCCATTTGGCCCAAAGTACAAGTTTCTCTATAATTAACATGATTGTACTTTTAACGCCTATTTCACGAGACCAATCTTGCTCTCAAACAGTTCAACGCAATGTTACAATTTATCGCAAGGACGTCGACTTTGCGACTACAAACAGGATTTCTCAAACATCGACTTGCAATTAACTGGAACAATAAAACGGATTCTTCCGGATCAACACATTTCAGTGGACCTGAAAAGTAAACAGAAAGACGTCCGAGGCAGGCGAACTACCTCCCGGCACCAATTATAATTGCTATCTTGCTGAAATCCTAGCGTCAGCTACGCACAACTGTATAGTGCACAAATGTTGCGCTCGAATAATTGCATTCACTCGTTATTGCAATGCTTGTAAAATGGCAACAACTTTAAAATTCATCTTCAGCTGTTGTAAACAAAGTAGACCAACCTTTCAGCTTTTTAAGGCCCCTTTCATAGACCTCCACCCGAATATTTTTACACTTCCATTTTTCTTCATCAGTTTTCCTGAAAGACACGTTCTGTTGTAGGGAACCACCGAAATGCTTGGGGAAACTCCAAAACCCTGGCCCTCGAAATATATGGAGCGACCAGCAAAATTAACTGATGTATCCTTACGAGTGAATGGAAAATTGTTAAAAATCATATATTAGATTTAATTTTCAAAAATCGATCAAACAGCTGTTACCTGTGCCGCACATAGTAGACTCCGCTCTATCCTCAAAAATCACGAGTCCATTTTAACATCAGAGCCCCAAAAATCACGAGTCCATGGTAACATCAGAGCCCCAAAATATCACGAGTCCATGGTACCATCAGAGCCCAAAAAATCACGAGTCCATGGTAACATCAGAGCCCCAAAAAATCACGAGTCCATGGTAACATCAAAGCCCCAAAAATCACGAGTCCATGGTAACATCGGTATCATACTCTACCTTTGTGACCATATTTTCAGTTGAGGCAAGTAAGTAAATATAATTTACGTCAACTATAAAATTTTATTATGCGCCAGCAATTTTGTTTGTATAACTAAGAGCTTGTGACCAGTGTAATATCCCTCAAAGAAATAAATAATTTAGTACACCAACTGAGTATTTTCGGCCGATTATAACGCTGAACTTTTGCGTCGTTATCGTTACTTCCGTTCAATCGAGCATCCAAAATAACTGTTGCACTTAATCCAATGCGCTCGGTCCTTCACCAGCGGTTGGATTCCCCTGATGAACCAGTTGTCACCGACCGCAGGCTGTGTCACGGATGATTTCCCGGAAGCTTCTTGCCCATACTGCAGCTCCGAATGCCTGCTTCAGATGGATGAGGTCGGATTCGACTAGGGTTAACCATGTTTTCTTAGGCGCGTTACGAATACACCTCTAGCTAGCGGGCACGGGAAGATCCCAAACCTGGGAGCACAGCCGGGCCGGAGGCATGCGAGCCAGGTGGTCAAGCCAACGGAGGCGATACGATCGCAAGATGTTGGCGATCATGGGTTGATTACAGCACCGCTCGCCCGGAGTTGGTCAGGCGGCTGACATTGAGGATAGACCGCAGGCAGCTCGTCTGGAACGTCTCAAGCTTGGATGCAGGTCTCTTGGACCGGCTAGCCCGAAATGCCGAAAGTGTGGGTCTCAAAATCAAACCAACCAAGACGAAGTCCTTGTCCATCCGTTGCGGTGCCCCTACCCTGCATGTGTACGGGGAGGCCATGACATTAACTGCAGAATTGAGAAAGCCAGTGCCACCTTTCAACGGCTTCGCACCCGCTTGTGGCGAACCCCGCGGGTTCCCATCAACACCAAAATGAGAATCTATAATGCAACTGTGATTCCAACACTCCTTTACGAGTGTGAAACCTGGAGTCCGCTTGCCGCCAACATCGCCAAGCTTGAGCTTAAGACGAAAATAACTCGCTTTATCAAAATTAAATTCAAAGCAAATTTACACCAAAATTTCGAACTCCTCTTCTTTGGAAAACCTTCTCAGACCCCATTTTTCGAGAAAAATGCCACAAGTTTCAATAGCTTGATTATGTGATGCTCACATAATTAAAAAGGCACCTTGGAAGAAAGCCGTAGCCGCAGCCGGAAAAACAAGGCTTGCCTCCTCGACCTAAGCCTACAGTTATAATCAGATTTAAGTGTGCAATAAATCGTACAATATCGCAATCGATCGATCTTCATTTAAACGAAATTCGTCAAAATGCAAACTAGCAATTTTTTATTAAACATTTTCAATTTTAATACGATCGAACTTCGTTAAATTAATCGCAAAACGGTCGATTCTTTTGTTTAAACGAAAACGATCGAAATCGAACAAAACTTCGTTCGATATTTGACAACTTAATTCTCATTGCTATTATAATGAAATTATGTCGTTTCGCCAAAATGTTTGTTACTTTATGGTGCTGCTATGTATCATTTTTACGTTTTATGCTGCTCCTATTACAACTAATAATGTATTAATGTCATAATCAGTCGGAATTTTAGTTTTTTTTAAGGATGATCCGATGTTAACAAAACGATAAGGTTTAGTAGCCTGAAAAATAGTTCACCTGTTCCGAGTTATCGGTCAGCGACACAACTTGTTATTTCATGGTGTATTACTCGTCAATAAGGAACAATTCGTCAGGAAAATATTCTGTTGGGTATGTCCGTAATGGTGGGTACTCCTTAGGGGTCGTCTACTTCCCAAACCGCTCCCACCAACCAACCCAACCAACCAACCCCAGGAATTTTATGTTATGCTGGGCGATTCTAGAACTCTATATCTACTATCATATACAGTATTTTAATTAGGTTCACTTAATAGCCAATCGCTTGGGCTAGGTAACCGTTTACCATACTGCCACCACATTTTTATCATCAGTTGTGCTTACATAAGCGCAGTTTTCCAAATAATTTAAATAAAAAAATTTATCTAAAAATCAGTAAAGATAGCACCCCACCGTTTTTGAATTTTGCGCTCTTTCACGGCTGTAACGTTGCACGTCGCAGCTCTCCGTAGAGGCACAAAGGGGTCCAGTGAGCATTGCCGCCGAGTTGGTACGATATGCTTAGCGAGTACCGCGCAATACGTTTAGATTTGAAGTGCAACTTGCGGGTAGTATTGCCAAAATGCTTGTAATGAATACAAACAAGCTCAGTCGAATAATAATCTCAGCCTACATCAAATAACAAATTACAAACACTTACCGAGCCGACAAGCTTGTCGGGCCGCTGAAACGAGCCAGATTCAAACGCGACTTCTGTCGTGTGATTGTGCTCAAACGTTACCTGAAATATAAAACATGACCTATGGCAATGACATAAAGAAACGATTACTACTTGAGGCAAGGTCAGCTACTGGTTTAATGCGCTCTACTCTATGAGTGCTGCTAGAAAAGAAAGCTGACTTGATTCCTATTGCGGAACTCAAGAAACAAAAGGCCGCGATTGCCTACCAGAAGGTACTACGGCAGAACAACACCTACCCAAATTTCACAACGGTGCAGGGGGACCAGAGAGATCGCCTGAAATCATGGAAGACCTGGACAAAAACTGGCAAAGAGTACAATGTCGAATGTGGTCTGGACGGCTTACTAGTGAGCACAAACCAAGTAACGCCAATTGAACCATGGAACGTTCCTCAGAACATCAAATTCAATGGTGACTAAGACATCAGATCAACCGGAACGATCCTGTGGATATAAAGAAAGCTGCCTTTGCAGAAACGTACAACAGTCTACCTAAACCAGATCTGGAAATCTGGACGGATAGCTCAGTTGAAAAAGGAGTTCGGAACGGGGGCTCAGGAGCTCTCGTGAATTTGCCAAATGGAATAGAAATCGAACTCCGGAGCGGCTGGTCGAACCTGCTCCAGTTACCAAGCTGAAATCGGCCTCGTATTGGCCTAGATCATTAATGATTTTATACTGATGGACGAAGCCGAAGCTGCTATTCATATCTTCAGACTCGAAAAGTGATTTAACTCACCTCTCAAATGGCCCGGCTAAAGTTAAGTGCTCAATAGAAAGTAGCATCTGGTCAAAATTACTGAATCTCAGCGCAATGCCATACAAGCTCACCTTCCAGTAGGTCACAGGACACAGCGATGTTGACGGTAACGAAAAAGTGGACCAAACCGTAAAAGCTGGAAGATACGAGCACCAAAACGAAGTTCCTATCAACGCCAAAACTGTAACTGTCATAATCAAGCGTAAAACCAGGGCAAAGTGACAATCAGAAGTGACCCACAAGCTGTTTGGAAACAACATCCCAACGCTATCGACCCAAGAACGAGAGATTTCGAAGTATGTTCGCACCATTCTTGCTCAACGAAGGTGTCATGGCCATAGCCCAATACTCGGAAAATACCTTCACCGAATCCATGCCAAGAATAACGCTTCATTTGCTGACTGCGGAGCTGATATCGATGATGAAAAACACCTTATTGAAGATTGTCCTGCATGAACACCTGCGCGGTTAAAGTATCTGTCTACAACAGCCAATGTAAACGACCTTTGGCTGCGTCCGAAAGAAGTCTTCGAAATGCTGCAACACATCGGGTGGGCTTGCCCGACGTCAATGACCAGTGGTCGTGACCATGGAAGCAACAACGATTACTACTAACATCAGAATAGAAAATATTATTGTATGCATCAGTAAACTTTATTCATGTTACGCAGACAAAACGGATTATTTTTGCCCAAGATATGGAGCACTTGCATGTCTGCATTAAAAGCTTTTTAGTAAAGATCGCCAAATACGCGCTGCGAGTGATAAGTACCTAAGCTAACACAAAGTCGGAAAAATGCGACCTTATCTTTTACCAATCACAGAAAATAGTGTTGGCCTTATAACTTAGTGTGGCATGCAAAATTTATATTTGGGATAAAAAATTGAATCGACATAAGCGGATATCGACAAGTCTTGAAGCCAGAGCGCTGATTTTGACAAAAATTAGCCGCAACCGAACCGGAACACGATCTTGTGAATTTATTAGGACAATGAGTTTCCTGCTTATTGGACATGAGCAATGAGCTTAAATGTAGATATCAAAATCATTCGAAATAAGATTTTTTATTGCGGCATAAACTAGCCACAACCGAAACCAGAACACGATCTTATGAATTTTTAGGACAATGAGTTACTTGCTTATTGGACGTGAGCCATAAGCTTACATATAGATATCAAAATCATTCGAAACAAGTTTTTATTGCGGCACAAAGTAGCCACAACCGAAACAAGAATTCCAGTTACTCCCTAATATATATATTTAAACATCCATAATCACGAATATATACCTGAAGTGCGACAAGATTGACATCATTCGGTATAGATTCTCGTCCACTGTGAAGTCCCATGTAATACTTCATATGTTCCGATTGAATTTTTACGACATCAGTATTGTTAATTATTGCCTCTTTGATCGTTGCGAAGGAGCCAAGATGCTACAACGAATGATATTGACCTTTGTTAGAAACATTTTAATACAATAACCAACGCTTTGATAAAGAACGCTTCATTCATGGCTGGCTGATAGACAACTGAATAGTCAATGCCCACATAAACCTTAGACTAGTAACTCTATCGAAATTGCTGAACGTAGCGAAGCATATGTACACATACGCCTTTCGCGTGCACATCAAATCAGCTCTCGATAGCATTCGTCGATATGCTATATGTGGACATCACAAGTTACAATAAAACACCGGCAATGATTTTCCCATGCCCGAAAACCCCCAAGGGAAGCTTTTCAGCCGCCCAGGACGTCAGAACAAATTTTCTAATTTTGGGACGAAGAACCATGAGGGTGACATACCTCAAACCCCATAACTCCAAAACCGAACCCTTAATCGAAAAACAAAAAAGCATCTGCATCTATCATTTAACTATGAAATAAAACCAACCAGAGAAAGAAATTGGAATGTTAAGATAAAAATAACCATGCTTCCGTGAAGAGTACTAAAAACCCTCATTTTGACCTCTGACCCCCAACCATGGGGCGTCATACCCCAGTACCATGGGGCGTCATACCCCCGTACCCATGGAACCCGGGGTCGCAGAGCAAAACCAGCACCGACAATGAGTTTTCCATGCCCGAAAACCCCCAACTGAAACTATTCAGCCGTCCAGGACGTCAGAACAACTATTCTAATTTTGGGACGAGGAACCATGAGGGTGCCATACCTCAAACCCCATAACTCCAAAACGGAGCCGTAATCGAAAAACAAAACAGAGGCATAGGAATTTGTCATTTTACTATGAAATAAAACCAACCAGAGAAAAAAATTTGAAAGTTACGACAAAAATAACATTGCTTCCGTGAAGGGTACTAAAAACACTCATTTTGACCTCTGACCCCACTACGGGGCGTCATAGCCCCGTACCCGTGGAACCATGGGTCGCAGAGGAAAACCGGCACTGGCAATGAGTTTCCAATGCCCGAAAACCCCCAGGTAAACTTATCAGCCGCCCAAAACGTCAGAACAAATTTTCAAATTTTGGGTCGAGTAACCATGACATACCCGAAACCCCATAACTCCAAAACCGAAGCCTTAATCGAAAAACAAAACAGAGGCATCGGCATTTATCATTTTACTATAAAATAAAACCAACCAGAAAAAGAAATTCGAATGTTAAGATAAAAATAACCTTGCTTCCGTGAAGGGTACTAAAAACACTCATTTTGACCTCTGACCCCACTACGGGGCGTCATAGCCCCGTACCCGTGGAACCATGGGTCGCAGAGGAAAACCGGCACTGGCAATGAGTTTCCAATGCCCGAAAACCCCCAGGCAAACTTATCAGCCGCCCAAAACGTCAGAACAAATTTTCAAATTTTGGGTCGAGTAACCATTGGGGCGCCATACCTCCGTACCTCGAACCCCATAAATCCAGAACCGGAACCTTAATCGAAAAACAAAAAAGATGCAACGGCATTTATCATTTTACTATGAAATAAAACCATCCAGAGAAAAAATTCGATAGTTAAGATAAAAATAACCTTGCTTTCGTGAAGGGTGCTAAGATTTGGCCAAAAAACCCACATTTTGACCCCTGACCCAGATCCCAAATCAAAAAAATTAGTCGGGGATCGGTAAATCGACTATGCCGGTTCGAATGAGCCCAAGATCGGTTAAGGCGTTCTCGAGTTATGGCCGATCACACACACGCGGAATTTAAAAGATTTCAACCCTGCAACAGACAATCTCCAGTACGTTTCACTGCGTTCTGATAAGCAAAACATTTGGCACAACAGTTAAATATTATTCCTGGGACGTAAATATGATTATGTGATCTCCGGAATCCACTACAATATACGCATCCCAAGTGCAAAAGAATATAAAATTTAGAAACATTACTTATGTATACAATTATATTTTTTAAATAAAAATTTTACTGGATGCATACGTCCAGTTTTGTGTATAAAAATGGTATTGCACCGACGAAATGCATATAGAAACAAGCATTTACGTACAATTTTACCAAGAGCTACGCAGAATAGAGTTAACTCCACTCCGACACCTAAATTTAATTGTTATATAGTAATTTTCATTCAACTTTATAACGACCTAGACACTAGTACAGTAATTGTCGATGCAGAATTGCATCAAGAAAAGCGTACGGATAAATTACAGTACGCGCCAGAAATGACCCAGTGGCTCGCTCGAGATTTCGAAACTATTTGAACCAATAATATATCCTATTTTAAGAACAAATTTATATCGAGCGATTCGCGAACGAGCGACAGTCATTTTTGGCGGCTACTGTACTTGGCCTAAATGACTTTTTACCATTACCTAAAGGACAGTTTACTTACTTTTATAGCACCAAACGATTTTGCAGCAACGGCGTCAGAACCTTCGATAAATTGCAGTTTGAAATCGCCAAGTTCGGGGGTGGAGCCAGAAACAGCGTCAACATATTTTAGCTTTGTAGCATCATCCACAGATACATGTGGAACAAGGCGATTCTGGGCATCCAAAGGCAACACCATATAGAATATTAACGAAGTTAGTGTGTTGGGTGGCGCTGAATCCTAGAAAAAACATCGATTTAAATCGCGGTCTCTGTAAAACGCAAGCTACAAGATTGTAAGGCTACATATTTTTTAAACATTATTCTTAAAGTTAAAATCTTTTATCAACGATTGTATGTATAATTTCATTTCCGCCGCATCCAGGTCGAGGCCACTAATGCAGCTTTATTTCAGCAGACCATACATCATATGGTCTCATATAAAGAAATAATGTTAAGGCATGTCATACAAATTTATACCAAGGGTGTTTCATTTGCTGTTAATCAAGAAGAGAAGAGAAATTGAAATCAGCAGCGAAGTGTAGTTTATACAAACACACTAACTGAAAATCGTCAATACGAACACCATTTCCGAAATACGCTTTCGTAGCCTTCTTAATTATGTAATATTGCGGCCAATTTCAAGGGCGCAACGGGGCGCAATACGATCGAAAAACTCTGCGTGGACATTGATGACCAACTTGCTAGATTTCTGGGGGATTGATCTACATATCAGTTAACCAGGCATACATCTATATATATACTTGATCAATATGGCAAATTTTTGAAAAGAACGCCAGACATATTTCTAAACATACATTCATGATTTACCAGCTAGCCATATTTATGGGGGGTGTTATATAGCCATGGCATATTTCTAGGGCACGTGTCAACCGCCCGGCCCCCACCAGTGTTTGAACCCATAGAAAAGGCGGCAAAACTGGGCCCGTTCGAAAACGATTCAATTTTGTTTAAAGACACATCTTCGCTGACTGGCAAGCAGCAAAGTTAAATATTCGTTAAATATATCAGGCACATCCTTCCATCAGGTTGTCTCAGCCTGTTGTGGTCACGGCAACATTCAGCCCGGTGAAGAAAATGACATGGTCTTCTTTTCCGAAGAACCGGTATGCCAGAATTAATTAGTCCTAGGATTGTTTTTTGGTTACCCCAACGTGCGGCAGTAAAACCACGACACGATTTTTCTTAATCTTGAATCATAGCGTTGACCTATTGAATAGCGCTATTTGGACAGAGCCAGTCTTTTGTGCGACCGTGAATATTCACAATACCAGCATGGTAAAGCTAAAGATTACTCGCAGCGTGCGCAGTTTTAAATGGAGACGTTACAACTTCGCTACATGACGACGGCATAATGTATTCGTGCGACATATTTGTTAGTCACAGATAGCACAATGAAAAATTACAAATGTTGATTTAAAAATTTTAAATTCAGTTTTTATTCCACAACGGAATACAGTACGCGCCAGAAATGACCGTCGCATTTCGAGAAGGCGAGTTCGAGCAAGTGGCTCGCTCGAGATTTCGAAACTATCTAAATTAATAATAAATTATATTCTTAGAACAAATTTATTTCCAGAGAATCTCGAGCGAGCGCCAGTCATTTTTGACGGGTACTGTAGATATATCTAATACCTAATAGGCGTACCTCTCGATATGCCTGTATACGTGCAGTCCAGTCGCCGCCATGTTTTCCACCCGACCTTTTTACAAACGAAGTCTCCAATTTTATAGTTCGATCATTGATGTTTTGTATTCCAAATGTTTTACCATCATGCGCAGACCAGCCGTATACAATGTCTTCGCCGTGACCAGACCAATGCCTTAAAATCAACCGTACAACTAACTTCAAACAGCTATATAAAATTCCACCTATACTAATACCCGAAAAACTAAGCCACGCAAAACAAATCCAAGCGACTATTTTCGTCTAAGCAGTAGCGGTACTTTCGCTCATCGTTAATAAAGTTTCTGCAAGGTTGAAACCACAACAGTTGAAATTTCCAAACAAAGACAACTGTATATTGCTGTTCACTTGACATTGTCTTTTACTAACGGCTAACAAATTTTAAGCGTGAAAACAGCATTCAAACAAAATTCAGGAAAAATCCCGTCCGTTTAGTTATTAACAATTATAACAACAACACCTACGTCAGCGATATAAAGTGCCAGTAGCTTACAGATAGAAAATTTGTTAAGAATGTCTACTCTTTGGTTTAAAAACCTAAATATTTTATTATTTGTATCATCTTCACTTATGCACTTTCGATTGCCAAATACAAAAAAATCTAATACCACCACGACCGCACTTCAAATAGGCTACATCAATTTTCAGCGCGTTGAAAACTCTGAGCTTTCCTCGCCATCCTCGGCCCAACTAGGCCGAAAATTCCCGCTCTTCTCCAGACATTGCTTTCCAGGACTATTATTAACTTCTCAGAGCCACGATGGGTTCTCTACAAAGTGAAACTAGTGTCTGGAGACTAGCTCAATTCCGAAGGAACCACAAATAACTGAACGAGCATGATATGAGGACAATCATGCCCTACTTTGTCCTGGAAAAGTCTCATTGTAACATTTTAAGAAGTTGTTGGCAGGGCGTTACAATAACGTTCCTGTACTTCTGGCCTGTCCACAGTGGAGTGGTGGGGGCCCCCACTTTCCAAATTCCCCCATGTTCGTGAGATTTCCCAAATGCCGTCCCCCCCATTCGGCCGAAACCAATCATGTTCAGCTAATTCCAAAAAATTTTTTATGTCTGAAAATTTATGTTTTTTGTTTGCAAATTGTTTTTTGAACATTAATTACAAATATTTATAACGCTAATATACCGATTTTAGCTTGAAAATACATTCACGGTAGTAAAACTGCGTGGAAATGCGGGAATATTTTGTATTTTTAAGCAAAATTTATCGACCCACTTTTAATTTTCTCCCGAGAATGAACATGGGGCCCCCGAAGTTCCCATCCCCCACTTTTCAGAGGGCTGTGGACAGGCCAGTATTTCGTTGATGCATAATACATGCATTGATTGCCCGTTGAATGCTGCATGTTGTGCTTCATTTTATTGTAAATAATTGCTGTATACAATGTTAGTAGAACGGTTATTTCAAGGCCGAGTGGACTATCCAAGGAAACCTACCCAGGCTGAAGCCAATGGGATATAACCAGTAGAAGCCGCCGAAACCCTAGAACACAAAAAGCGACCCACTCCTGTAGACGGGCCAATTTTACACATCATAAGCGTAAATATTATTTCTGTCAGATAGTGATTGCGATACCGCCACTGATGGCTCCAGAACTAGTACGGGCTGAAAATGACGCGGAAACGAAGATCGGCAGCCGACCACACTGTCGTTTACAGCGCGGGCACTCCCGTTCTTTTATTTCGGCGGCAGTAGGGTACCAGACTGGTCTGGACTGATTATAAAATTTGGTCATCCAAGTGATGACTGCTGGACGAATCCAGACCGTTGAAATTTTTCAAACCAAGACAGAAAATAGTTTCAGCTAATCCATAGTCAGGTCGGATCAAGTGATCTGCTATTGGTAACATGTAAACTAGTACCACCTGTTCCATGGTCGAGTGGTCGGCGTCCAAACCGGCTCCGCCACCTGGGAAAGCCTGGTGAGGAGAGTGTGTGTACACCCTGCAGGAATTAAAAAAAGACCTGATAAAGGGCGGATGAGCTCTCGAGCAAACGGCCATCCACATCTGGACAGGAGATGGGCGTCAGCAGATTACCTGCCTACTGTTTCACCCGACCATGCAGAACAAAACTACCACTAACAACATACCAGATCGGTCGAGGCCCGGGTCGAGGTCGATGGGGAAGGCAGCAGAAAGTTGGCGAATGTCAACACAATGAGTTTGAGAAGACCTTTTGTCATTGGAACTTGGAATGTGAGATCTTTATCCCTGCCTGGGAAAATTGAACTGCTAGCAAGAGAATTAGAGAACATCAGATGGAATGTGGTCGGGACATCAGAGATGAGATGAACTAGCATAGGAGAATACGAAACCAAGGAATGGCACAATGTGTGGTACTGCGGACAGGAGATCAGACAACAGCACGGAGTTGGGTTCATCGTGGAAAAGGGAACGGCAAAGTCTGTGCTGGAGTGCACGCCGGTTTCGGAGAGGATAATCTCAATCAGGATTGCGAGCAAGCGATTACGAGTTCTATGAAGACCTGGAACGACTGATGAAGAAAACCCCAAAGAAAGTCATCCTGATTATCGCTGGCGACTGGAATGCACAAATAGGCGAAAGGATAACCCACAAAGGAGCTGGGAAAATTGGATATGATGCAACAACAGAGAGAGGGATGAAGATGCTAGAATTTGAAGAAAGGAAGAAGCTGGTGGCCTCGAACACTCTTCATGACTACAAGTAATCAAGGCGGGTAACTTGGCATGCACCCGACGGTAAGACAAACAAACAAATCGACTACATCTTAGTGCTGAGGAAATTCAAATCCAGTGTAAACAGAGCCAAGACGCGAACCCTTAAGAAGCCAGCCATAGGTAGCGACCACGATCTCGTCGCGACAACTGTCAAGCTGAGGCTTTCCACAAAGAAACGAGCAGTAAACGACAGAACATACTTTGACCTGGAAAAGCTGAATGTCAAGAACATCAGGGAAAAATTCCAGAGCGAGTTTGCATCGAGATTTTCGCCACTGCTACTACTCGCGGATGACCAGCAGCAGTCACAAAATCTGTGTGATGAACTCACAAACGGGACAATGGAAATATAGTTCTGGGGAAGCGCCGAAAAATCAAAAAGTCATGATCACCAGGGAGATCCCCTATAGCTGTGACCTGCGAAGCAAAAGACATGATGGGAAGAAGCAGATGGACAAGTACAGGAAGGAAAACAAGGAAGTGCGAAGACAACTGAGGAAAGGGAAAGAAGAATGGGCAGAGGAAGGAGCCAGGCTCGTGGAAAGCAACTTTGAGAGGAACAACACGAGAGAAGTCTACAAAACAACCAAGAATCTGATGGAAAGACGCAAAAAACAAATGAATGCTGCGGAAGAAAAGACCTTAGCTGGAAGCCATGAGGTGGGGCAAAGGTAGAAAAAAACTGCAGCGACGTGTATAATCACAAGGAGAATGTGGACAAAGTGGCGGTGTGGCCGAGTGGTTAGGGCGCCTACTTCATAATCGTGAAGTCGGGAGTTCGAATCCAGTGGTCGCGCTAATCTCCTTTGGCAAGGGACTCTGCCACAATTGCTTCGCAGTACCTATGCGTTAAACAGGTATATACTAGACTTTGGTCTAGGCGGATAAGATGATGGGTGGTGTAATGGGCATTCATCACGGCCAGCCTGCACACAATGCTTCGGCATAATAACCCGGATTGTCACCTAGTGCCAATTGCATCTTTATCCTTTTATGTGGACAAAAGCGTGTTGGCGAGACATTGAGAGAAATGGCGAGGAAGAAGACCAGGAATGTGAGTTTCTGAGACCAGAGGCACAGGCTGCCACAAAAAGCCTGAAGAAAAACAAAAGCGCAGGAGCGGACAACATCAGTGCAGAAATAATTCAAAATGGAGGTGAGGACATGGTGACTTTAATGCACAGGCTATGCAACAAAATCCTCAAGAGCGGAGAAAGGCCATCACAATGGACCGAATCCATCTTCATATCCTTGCCGAAGAAAGCCAAAATCAAGAAATGCAGCGAGACTACAGGACAATCAGCCTCATCAGATATGCGTCAAAAGTCCTCCTAAAAATGATCCAGAGAAGAATAACACCGAGAGTTGAGCAGGTGCTCAGCGAGATGCAGGCAGGTTTCAGAAAGGACCGGAGCAGTACAGGGCAAATCACCAACCTGCGCCTAATGTGAGAAAAGGCCAGAAATCACCAAAAGAACATCCATCACAATTATATAGACTTCAAGAAAGCCTTTGACAGGGTGTGGCACGAAGCACTTTGGCACACAATGAAAAATTACCACATCGGCGAAGACATCACAAGAGCAATTAAGCGACTGTATGAAGAAGCAAAGACCAAGGTTCTGGTAGGAGAACAGTACAGCGATTGGTTCAAGGAAATGGTGGGAGTGAGACAAGGGTGTATTCTGTCACCGACTCTCTTCAATCTTTTCCTGGAAAGAATAATGACTGAATCAATAGAGAAACTGGGTGAAGTCGGAATCAGCTGCGGAGGCATGAAAATCAACAATCTGAAGTTTGCAGACGACATCGATCTGATTGGCAAAGATGAGAGAGAATTACAAGAACTGACAACGAAACTGGACCGAATTGCAAGGAAGTTCAGTATGGAAGTCAGCAAAGATAAGAGTAAGACAATGGTGTAAGGGATGGTGAAGACAGTCAGGCTGGGGTTTGTGATTGCTGGAGAGGAACTGGAACAGGTGAAGAAATTTAAGTATTTGGGGACAACCATCACAGAAAATGGGACATCGGAGGAGGAGATCAGAATCCGAATTGGCGTTGCAACCAGCACAATGATGAGGCTCGATGAGCTTTGGCAACTCAAATGAGTCAGTCTGAAGAATCCCCTCAACATCACAAAGGCAGTCTCTATGGGTGTGAGAGCTGGGCTGTGCGGAAGAAGAGTATGGAGACACTCACAGCGTTTGAAATAAAATGTTACAGAAGACTGCTAAGGATTACATGGAAAGAGAAAAAGACAAATGCCTGGGTTTTGTAAAAAGTGAAGGAGGTGTTGCGAAAGGAACCAGGATCTGTGAAGAAGATCATCAAGCGTACGAAGCTCAAATATTACGGGCACCAGACGAGGAAGGGAGCCACGGCAAATGTTTGTATTGAAGGAGAAGTGGAAGGTGACAGGAGAAGAGAAAGGCCGAAAAGACAGTGGGAGGATGACCTGAAGGAATGGACCGGATGGACAATGGAGAGGTTAAGAAAAGCGGCGAAAGACAGGAAGTGGTGGCACAAGCTGGTGCATGAATGGATGCGCCCACGGCCATGACAGCTACAGCAAAGAAGAATCCATAATGAGTTTCAGCCAAAAAATTATTTTGTCGAGAGGGATATGTTGTTGCAAATAGAAAATTTTTTTCACTGTTTCTGCACTACTGCCATAGCGCAGCACTAGGGTTTTAACTATAGAATCTACGGTTCCTCTAATTTTGATAGCTTGGTGCTATATATGACCGCTTTGCAGAAAACTGTCGTACTTGGTTCTACATATGATCACCTGTTTCAAGTTTACTAAACGAAAGCTGTTGGAAATATCTTTTGAAGATACGGGAGAGTATTTCCGCCCCCCAAAAAAATTTCAAACTACTTCAAACATAATTTTCTGGCCTGTCCACAGTGGGGGACCCCCACTTTCCAAATCACCCATGTTCGTGAGATTTTCCCCCAACGTCCGTCCCCCCACTCGGCCGAAACCAACATTTTCAACAAATCCAAAACTTTTTTATGTCTGAAAATTTATGTTTTTTGTTTGCAAATTGTTTTTAAACATTAGTTACCACAATTTATAATGCTAAAATATCGTTTTTAGCTCGAAAATACATTCACGATAGTAAAAATGCATGCAAATATGGAAATATTTAGTATTTTTAAGCAAAATTTATCACCCAACTTTTAATTTTGCACCGATAATGAACATGCCCCCCCCCGAAGTTCCCCCACACTGTTCAGAGTTCTGTGGACAGGCCAGAACTAAAAAAGATAAATGCCGGCAAAGCCAAAAAAAACACATTTTAAAACGTGCCCTGGGGCCAGTAAACGCATAAAGAGTTAAGATATCGCAAAAAAATAAAAAACACGAATCATCACTTTTTCATATTATGACAATCCATACGAAAACAAATCCCCTTCACCAATTTTGCTCAAGATGCCGACGGAAAAGTATGAAAAAGACGGAAAAACCATGAACAATTATATTTAGGGGTTCACATCTGGCAAAAATTCAAATTTTGTGGTCAAATTTGATACCAACGAATCGCCTCGACGAGAACTAAAAAACGAGCTTCTATGCAACCGCAAAATTCAAACAATTCAACAGGCTTGGACCCAAAACAATTTTTCAGACATCTCGAGGACAAAATACGATAAATTATAGGTTCTGTTCTCAAAGAACTCACAAACTCTGTTGTAGGTAACAGCGGTTTGTGGGATCACTTCAAGAACCGACGATTTGGTTCTCAGACGTATTAATATAATTCCTTAATATATGTTTGGATAATATGTTATAATTCAAAACAGTCTCTCAAATACGATGCAATAGACATAGACAACGGCTAAAATTTTATGTCAGTTGGCTCAAAGTGTGCTCTTATGACCTAGGCCCAGGCCAGTCCCGACTTGAGCACGTAAAAAGTAAATTGATGACAAATTAATTAGCCCAATTAATTGACTTGTCCGGATTCCCCACTATTTAGTTTAGTTGGGTGCCAATTAATTGGGCGCAGCAAGTGCAGAGAAATAGATATTAATGTTACGCGTTTCACTCATCGATGACTGGATTTTTAACGGTTTGGCTAAAATAATTGTGTTTTTGTTCATTGTATAATGTATATGATAATAATACTCACTATTTATATATAAGTTATATCTGGGATTAACCTCAAATCAACAACCATAGCTGTAGTTTTATATAATGTAATATGTATAATGTAATGTGATAAGTTATATATAGATTAACCTTCAAACCAACAACCATAGCTGTAATTTTATATAATATAATATATATAATGTAATATGATAAGTTATATCTGGGATTAACGTCAAACCAACAACCATAGCTGTAATTTTATATAATATAATATATATAATGTAATATGATAAGTTATATCTGGGATTAACCTAAAACCAAGACAACCATAGCTGTAATTTTATATAATATAATATATATAATGTAATATGATAAGTTATATCTGGGATTAAGCTCAAACCAACAACCATAGCTGTAATTTTATATAATATAATATATATAATGTAATATGATAAGTTATATCTGGGATTAACCTCAAACCAAACCATAGCTGTAATTTTATATAATGTAATATGATAAGTTATATCTGGGATTAACCTGAGACCATCAACCATAGCTGTAATTTTATATAATGTAATTATATATAATGTAATATGATAGTTATATCTGGTAGTTAACCTCAAACCAACAACCATAGCTGTAATTTTATATAATGTAATATATATATAATGTAATATGATAAGTTATATCTGCGATCATACTTCGAACCATCAACCATAGCTGTAATTTTATATAATGTAATATGTATAATGTTAATTGATAGTCTCTATGTGATTAACCTCGAACCTTCAACCATAGCTGTAATTTTATATAATGTAATATGATAAGTTATATCTGGGATTAACCTCAAACCAACAACCATAGCTGTAATTTTATATAATGTAATATATATATAATGTAATATGATAAGTTATATCTGGGATTAACCTCAAGCTTCCATCAACCATAGCTGTAATTTTATATAATGTAATATATATAATGTAATATGATAAGTTATATCTGGGATTAACCTCAAACCAACAACCATAGCTGTAATTTTATATAATGTAATATGATAAGATATATCTGGGATTTACCTCAAACCAACAACCATAGCTGTAATTTTATATAATGTAATATGATAAGTTATATCTGGGATTAACCTCAAACCAACAACCATAACTGTAATTTTATATAATGTAATATGATAAATCTGGGATTGACCTCAAACCAACAACCATAGCTGTAATTTTATATAATGTAATATGATAAGTTATATCTGGGATTAACCTTCGAACCATCAACCGCAGTTGTAATTTTATATAATATAATATATAATGTAATATGATAAGTTATATCTGGGACTAACCTCAAACCAACAACCGTACCTGTAATTTTATATAATGTAATATGATAAGTTATATCTGGGATTAACCTCAAACCAACAACCATAGCTGTAATTTTATATAATATAATATATATAATGTAATATGATAAGTTATATCTGGGATTAACCTCAAACCAACAACCATAGCTGTAATTTTATATAATATAATATATATAATGTAATATGATAAGTTATATCTGGGATTAACCTCAAACCAACAACCATAGCTGTAATTTTATATAATGTAATATATATAATGTAATATGATAAGTTATATCTGGATTAACCTCGAACCATCAACCGCAGCTGTAATTTTGAAACATAACCGGAACCTGGGCTTATAAGTTTACAAAATCGATGTAGTGTCGATTAAAAACGTTTGTAAAATAACCGTTACGTAGAACTTAATGCATTGCCATGATAGCCTAGTAGCTTGTCTCATCGACAAGGTAGTGAATTTTGAGTGTGCTGAATGTGACGAATCGGGTCCATTCGGGCGTTTTAAAGAAGGGAGAGATGCTGGAATAGATATTCGCCTTTAATTAAAATGCACTAAAAAGATTCTGATGACCTTTTTCACCATTTTTATTTTTGACCTGGTCACGAAATGCATTGCTAGGAAATCCGGATTATCCCGACGTCACGGATAACATCCGGATATCCTTGTCCATCACTAATTTGGCTCTTGACTCCTGCAAAAGGGGGAGGGACCCGAATTTCGGCTAGGCGCCAATTTCGCCCTTCCTTCACCCCTCCAAAATTTTGGCATACCGAGTTTCTATTTTCGCCTCAAAAATGTTCGAAATAACGTTTTTACAGTTCATGCGAAAAAAATTTGCGTCTCTGGCGCATACTAGACCTATCGAGGATAACACAGGTTTGTTAAAAAGTAATTCACCAAAAGGTGTTAACGAGCTGTTCTGTTGTTGTTATTTTTGCCCCCTCTTCCTAAGAAGGTGTCCCAGCTTTAGTGCCTCCTACAGTGTTTGGGGGGCTTGGAGAAGGCAGTGGTCCTTCCCCATAATTTTTCTCCTGCAAGTAACTTCGAATATGCGGCCCCTATTTGTAAAGACCAGCCGAAAACGGGGAGAAAATGAGAATTCCAAGCACAGAAAATCTAACGAAAGTAAAAATGAAATAACATATTGTGGGGCCATTGCACAAAGATGAGTGCCCAGGTTGTAGATTATAGCTTCTATAAACTACTATCGGTCATTGAAAAAAGAGAGTGGCTATGATTGGTGAGTACCGTTTCTTGCAAACTGACAAAATAACAACAACTTATAATTGTAACACCCAAGACGGATTACGACATAACGAGAACAAAAAGTCATATTCTTCATTGTAGATTTTTTCAACTCTTATCTATTTAAACACCAACCGAATTGGTGGCATCATAACTTCCATTCGTGGCTGATCGTACCACATGATACCGAACAATGGCGAGTTTCGATGCCGTGTACGTAGGCCAAAATACAAATTCGCAGCATATGTGCCCCAGTAAAATTCTGGCGACGCCTTCGCGGAGAACGCTTCAGCATCGAGAACTAAAAAAAGCAAAACAAGAGACAATATTATATATTGCTAAATTTTATGCAAAACGTTAGATTTTACTAATGGTATTAATTTTAAAAGTGCTTTTAGCTTAATTATTTAAAACACAATCATTTACAGTCAACTGTTTTATTTGAATTTATGTTAAATTTAAAAGGTTAACTAAAATTACATTACGTTACTAAAATTTAAATTACGTTACGTTTAATGCTAAAATAAATGGTAGTAAAATAAAGATCAAATGTAAATTAATTTTATGATTTTATAAGCAAACACGATTAGATTTACTATAAAAAGCATAATTTCCGACATCCATTTGCATAATACAGCATTCTAGATGCCCTGCGCATCATAATACATCAGACCAAACAAATGAAGACATGTTACGGTTTGGAAATCCAGTGCATCGACTGTAAAACCCTTAACATTCAACATTGCTTGATAATGACTAACAGGCAGTAACTTCGTCGTAAGGTAAAAATACATAATAACAGTACGAAATTAAAAAAGCTATGTTTTTGGCAAACGGTCGACGAACCGCAACCACGCCCACACCTGGTAAAGGCAACGGATCGATAAAAACGTTTCAGCATTGTTGTAGATCTCGCTGACCTAACTACGGATGATGTACTTCCACTTTTACACGAAACCAGTGTCGCGAGTAAAATATGATGCGAAACACAGGTATATACCCATATGGTCAGATTTGACAAAAAGTCCGAAATAAAATTTTTTATCCAAATGGACGATCCGAAGGATAAAGTCAAATCTGCTCGCGCTGCACTACAAATGGCCCACATCGTAGTTATTTTAACTATCGAACAAAAAATTTATCGAAATCTCTAGTTAGTTCGAAAATGAACAAGAAAAAAAAGAAATTTTCACTATTTTCTCACAGGGCGAAATAAGAAAATTAAAATTAAGACAAGTTACGACAAAAGCATATATCTAAGCAGGATATGCTTTTGACATAAGGATTAACGTATTATACGAAAGCCTTAGGCAAAAGACATTATGCGTCAGCGTAAAGCTATTGTTTTCCTTCGCCTCGGCTGTGCAACTTTTTCAGGCTTTTCTATTAGATTGTTGTTAGCCTATCTTTTTCATAAGATTTTTTTTAATTTCCATTTTTTCACTATCGGCCCAGTGATTCCGAAGGTGGTTCACAGGTAGCTTACAATATATACTACACAATCGCCAATTGGTTGTACTAACCTTTAGATAAATCTGAAGTAGTCGACACCCGATGTTGGCAGAAAGAAATACTTCATATACGCGTATTGGCCCCAGAATACACCCGAGCAATTGGAACACCGATGATTGATACAATAAATAGAGCGACTTTGTTGCGACCGAAAGCAGAACTACCAATGTTTTCCCTTTTTCTTCATTCCTTTAGGTTTTAATCCTGGTTTACGGAATTTGGTTTTGGCAGTTCAGCCATCGCTGCTTTCAGGACTACTGCTACTATGACGCATCTCCTTGGTCATCCCTTATTTCTTTTTCTCCGTCCTGAAACCAAAAGATGTGTATATTACATGTATTTAATTTACATACTATGGTTTCCAAAAATAAAATTCATAAAAGTCTTATTAAGCGACCACAGTCTTATCGTCATGATATTACGGCTGAAATTCGGCTGTAATTTCTTCTGCATAGCAGCTCGATATGGCACTCTTTCCCGACGATGGCTATGGCAAGCAATTCCGAATCGCAATATTGAACCGCTTAGCGGCGCTGCTGCAATAAGGTAGCCCACAAATCCGTAGATGCCCAGTGGAACGCTATTACCTCCTGTGTAGCTCTCCAAGAAGCGCTTCCAAAACCGCGGCGCAAAAAAACGTGTACGCTGCATAAATCCAACAACTAAACAGGCAGTCCACATGAGTCGTTGCCGAAATAACAAGGCCCATACTAAAGAAAATCCTTGACCACAGCATAACAATTGATAAAAGAAATTACATTGATGAGCTAGCTCACCAGATGGAGAAAGCGACATTAGTGAATTATCAGCTGAAGCTGCATAAACTATTTAGAATATGAACAGCTACTTCGCGAGGCTACAAGGGTGTAAGTCGTGACACATCTGGCAATGATCCTGTAATCTAAAAAGCAGGAGTTCTGGTATGGCGGAAGCATTTCTTCGAACCGTGAAAATTAGGCAAACCCACTGAAAGACAACGACGTCAACTTCTCTGGGTTCTACAACTAAAAAGCCAGCTGCTCGCGTGTAAAGCTGTAAATAGATCTAAAGTGGAAAAACACCAGGTAAAGATGGCATTGCTCCCGACTGTTATAAACTGTCGATAGAGCTAACCACTAAACTACATGAGCTGCTATGCGAAATCTGGGAAAAACATGCGATTCCGGACATCTGGAGGCAGCTATATATCACCCGTCCCTTTTCATTAAAAGAATGTAAGTTGAACTGCGTTAATTACCGCGGCATTTCTTTACTGAATATATACCTTTTTTAAAATCTCAGAAGCAGTCAAAGCCGTCAGTTTCAGGAACCATCGCGAAATTTTCGAAAGTAGTTTTCGTCCAGGTCGCAGCATTATAGATCAGATATTAAGCATATGCTTCTAAAACACCGACATGAGTACCAAAAACCTGTCGCATTTGCGTTAGTAGCCTCCAAGGTTGGATCCCACACCGTCGGCCGCCTGTCGCTGCATAAAGTAGTGAATGTCGACGGAATCCCAACTAAGCTGGTTTCGCTAATAAAAAAATTCGAGCCATCATTTTGCCGAGTACGTGTTGATGACAATCTGTCTGAACCTTTCGAAGTCACATAGGGGTCCAGTAAGAGTCAGATTTTTCTCGCTCAGCCTGTTTGACTACGCAGTGATATTGCTATTGTATCTTTTTCGCCAGAGGGGCTGCAGGTAATCCTGAACAGAGTCTAGTCGCATAGGGTTGCAGTAGGAGTCAAATTTTCTCGCTCAGCCTATATAACTACGCAGTGATATTGCTATTGCATCTTTTTCGCCAGAGGGGCTGCAGGTAATCCTGAACAGAGTCAACAACTCCGTTAAGGCTGAGAATTAGTAGCACCAAGACCAAGGCGCTTACATATTACTGTAGCAAGGCAACATTCCGCTAAATAGCACGATAATCGAACATGTGGAGAATTTCCGTTTCCTGGGTGGCGTCTTAACTGGCACGGTTCGTACGAACTGGAGATAGAAAAGCGTATCATTCGGGCGATGAGCGCGTTTGGAGCAATGCGTGCCGGCTTCTAATAGGTAGGGAAAACCTCTTTGGCATTTTTCGGTGCCCCCTGACAAAATACGCATGTCCCGGATGAGTACTGCTGCCAAAATTTTGAGTGGGCCGTCAAAATTTCGCCATGTAAAAACACCGTCCCCCGATTGCATAAAAAATTGGCAAATTTCTTTCACAAAAATGCTTTTCTAAAGTTAAAAATTTGATTAATTTCGACAAAAATGGTTGAAAATTTGGATTCAACTTTTCAATAAGAGCATTTTTGCACCGTTTCTTAATGAACAATTTTAGCGTTTTTCGGTGAAAAACATTAAATTTTGAAAAGTTTTAGATTTCGACCCCAGTTCACTCGCCCTAGCAAAATGCGGCAATCCAAGTACCTAACTAAGAGGGCCCCAGTCGATGCCCCTGGCAAAGGAGAAATTATAGTGAAGAGAGAAGCCATGCGTAAGCTATGGTGATCTGCCCATGTGTCAACAACAACAAAAATATCCGTCTCTAATGCTGTATTACGTGAGCGGTAGGTCGATTGTCAAATGCAGCCACCTCCGCTGCGCTGATGGATTTTCAAGATCTTTAGCCGCCGGTGCATCGTTGAGCTGACAGTTTAGCCCGACTGCTAACGCTAAGTTGCGTACAAGATCCCACCCATAGTGTCCCATTGCGGAACACACTCACGCAAAGTCGTCTTCGTTTACTCGGCCACGTTCTATACATGGACCAACAGTTTTAAGCCCGACTACTAACGCTAGGTTGCGTACAAGATCCACCCATAATGTCCCATTGCGGAACACACTCACGCAAAGTCGTCTTCGTTTACTCGGCCAAGTTCTACACATGGACCAACAGTTAGCCCGACTGCTGACGCTAGGTTGCGTGCAAGATCCACCCATAATGTCCCATTGTGGAACACACTCACGCAAAGTCGTCTTCGTTACCCGGCCATGTTCTACACTTGGACCAACAGTTTAGCCCGACTGCTAACGCTAGGTTGCGTACAAGATCCACCCATAATGTCCAGTCACAATACATTAATTTTAATGTAAAAGTTATTTTTAATGCATTTTAAATCCACTATACCTTCATTTCTTCCTTCATCTGTTTTACTATATAAATTTCGAAGACCAGGTTCCTGATCCGGTTTAAATGGACGGTTCCGGTTCCGGTTATTCTCTGGCCTTTGGATAGGGCCAATGAACCCGATTTATAAAAATGTAGTCTGTCTTCATTTATTAGGTTACATATTGCGTACAGGACACCAAGAATGAACCCGATTTCTGGAATATAGTGGGTGTTCAGTAGTTTGGCACATGGCATCAAAACAATGAACTCTATTTTTAGAATATAGTCTGCCTTCGGTAGTTTGGTTATGTATATCGTACAGGGCACCAAAAATAGTGTTTACGTTTACATAGGTCTTTGGTGTGCATACCCTGGTGTGGTTACCTACGACCAGCACAAATACCTCATGTGTAGTTGTCATTTGTTTTCGACGGGTTTAGTGTCGACGAGGTTTTCGGTTTTTCAATGGGTTCAGAGTTCCAGAGTGTTTAGGATGGTATATACATCAAACACAGCCTGGTAATGGCGATTACATAAAATAACATAAAAATAAAACCAGGTTCGTTCCGTTTTACTCTTGCATGCGAGATACTGGTTGTGATCTTTGCTATGGTGTCTCGATGCCATCGTTATTACAGGATCTGGAGGAAGAGCAGTTCGCAATCAAATAACTTGCAGTCGCCACATTTTGTGCGCTTTGCCTTCACGGCGCTTCGATGCAGTGAGGGAAGCTATGGTTACCTGTTTGCGTGGAATTCGCTGTTGGTCCATGTGTAGAACGTGGCCGAGTAACCGAAGACGACTTTGCGTGAGGTGTTCAGTGATGGGACATTATGGGTGGATCTTGTACGCAACCTAGCGTTAGCAGTCGGGCTAAACTGTTGGTCCAAGTGTAGAACATGGCCGAGTAAACGAAGACGACTTTGCGTGAGTGTGTTCCACAATGGGACATTATGGGTGGATCTTGCACGCAACCTAGCGTCAGCAGTCGGGCTAAACTGTTGGTCCATGTGTAGAACTTGGCCGAGTAAACGAAGACGACTTTGCGTGAGTGTGTTCCGCAATGGGACATTATGGGTGGATCTTGTACGCAACCTAGCGTTAGTAGTCGGGCTAAACTGTTGGTCCATGTATAGAACGTGGCCGAGTAAACGAAGACGACTTTGCGTGAGTGTGTTCCGCAATGGGACACTATGGGTGGATCTTGTACGCAACTTAGCGTTAGCAGTCGGGCTAAACTGTCAGCTCAACGATGCACCGGCGGCAAAAGATCTCGAAATTGTTTAGCTGATGGAGGTGGCTGCATTTGACAATCCACCTACCGCTCACGTAATACAGCATTAGAGACGGATATTTTTGTTGTTGTTGACACATGGGCAGATCACCATAGCTTACGCATGGCTTCTCTATTTACTAATAATTTTGCCAGGGGCATCAACTGGGGCCCTCTTAGTTAGGAACTTGGATTCGCCGGATTTTGCTAGGGCGAGTGAACTGGGGTCGAAATACAAAACTTTTCAAAATTTAATATTTTTCAGCGAAAAACACTAAAATTGTTCATTAAGAAACGGTGCAAAAATGTTCTTATTGAAGTTGAATCCAAATTTTCAACCATTTTTGTCGAAATTAATCAAATTTTTAACTTTAGAAAAGCATTTTTGTGAAAAAATTTGCCAATTTTTTATGCAATCGGGGGACGGTGTTTTTACATGGCGAAATTTTGACGGCCCACTCAAAATTTTGGCAGCAGTACTCATCCGGGGACATGCGTATTTTGTCAGGGGGCACCGAAAAATGCCAAAGAGGTTTTCCCTACCTATTAGAAGCCGGCACGCATTGCTCCAAACGCGCTCATCGCCCGAATGATACGCTTTTCTATCTCCAGTTCGGACGAACCGTGCCAGTTAAGACGCCACCCAGGTAACGGAAATTCTCCACATGTTCGATGATCGTGCTATTTAGCGGAATGTTGCCTTGCTACAGTAATATGTAAGCGCCTTGGTCTTGGTGCTACTAATTCTCAGCCTTAACGGAGTTGTTGACTCTGTTCAGGATTACCTGCAGCCCCTCTGGCGAAAAAGATGCAATAGCAATATCACTGCGTAGTTATATAGGCTGAGCGACAAAATTTGACTCCTACTGGACCCCTATGTGACTAGACTCTGTTCAGGATTACCTGCAGCCCCTCTGGCGAAAAAGATACAATAGCAATATCACTGCGTAGTTAAATAGGCTGAGCGACAAAATTTGACTCCTACTGGACCCCTATGTGACTTCGAAAGGTTCAGACAGATTGTCATCAACACGTACTCGGCAAAATGATGGCTCGAATTTTTTTATTAGCGAAACCAGCTTAGTTGGGATTCCGTCGACATTCACTACTTTATGCAGCGACAGGCGGCCGACGGTGTGGGATCCAACCTTGGAGGCTACGAATGCAAATGCGACAGGTTTTTGGTACTCATGTCGGTGTTTTAGAAGCATATGCTTAATATCTGATCTATAATGCTGCGACCTGGACGAAAACTACTTTCGAAAATTTCGCGATGGTTCCTGAAACTGACGGCTTTGACTGCTTCTGAGATTTTAAAAAAGGTATATATTCAGTAAAGAAATGCCGCGGTAATTAACGCAGTTCAACTTACATTCTTTTAATGAAAAGGGATGGTGATATATAGCTGCCTCCAGATGTCCGGAATCGCATGTTTTTCCCAGATTTCGCATAGCAGCTCATGTAGTTTAGTGGTTAGCTCTATCGACAGTTTATAACAGTCGGGAGCAATGCCATCTTTACCTGGTGTTTTTCCACTTTAGATCTATTGACAGCTTTACACGTGAGCAGCTGGCTTTTTAGTTGTAGAACCCAGAGAAGTTGACGTCGTTGTCTTTCAGTGGGTTTGCCTAATTTTCACGGTTCGAAGAAATGCTTCCGCCATACCAGAACTCCTGCTTTTTAGATTACAGGATCATTGCCAGATGTGTCACGACTTACACCCTTGTAGCCTCGCGAAGTAGCTGTTCATATTCTAAATAGTTTATGCAGCTTCAGCTGATAATTCACTAATGTCGCTTTCTCCATCTGGTGAGCTAGCTCATCAATGTAATTTCTTTTATCAATTGTTATGCTGTGGTCAAGGATTTTCTTTAGTATGGGCCTTGTTATTTCGGCAACGACTCATGTGGACTGCCTGTTTAGTTGTTGGATTTATGCAGCGTACACGTTTTTTTGCGCCGCGGTTTTGGAAGCGCTTCTTGGAGAGCTACACAGGAGGTAATAGCGTTCCACTGGGCATCAATGGATTTGTGGGCGACCGATTGCAGCGCCGCTAAGCGGTTCAATATTGCGATTCGGAATTGCTTGCCATAGCCATCGTCGGGAAAGAGTGCCATATCGAGCTGCTATGCAGAAGAAATTACAGCCGAATTTCAGCCGTAATATCATGACGATAAGACTGTGGTCGCTTAATAAGACTTTTATGAATTTTATTTTTGGAAACCATAGTATGTAAATTAAATACATGTAATATACACATCTTTTGGTTTCAGGACGGAGAAAAAGAAATAAGGGATGACCAAGGAGATGCGTCATAGTAGCAGTAGTCCTGAAAGGAGCGATGGCGGAACTGCCAAAACCAAATTCCGTAAACCAGGATTAAAACCTAAAGGAATGAAGAAAAAGGGAAACATTGGTAGTTCTGCTTTCGGTCGCAACAAAGTCGCTCTATTTATTGTATCAATCATCGGTGTTCCAATTGTCGGTTATTTGGGCCAATACGTGTATATGAAGTATTTCTTTCTGCCAACATTGGTGTCGACGACTTCAGATTTATCTAAAGGTTAGTACAACCAATTGGCGATTGTGTAGTATATATTGTAAGCTACCTGTGAACCACCTTCGGAATCACTGGGCCGATAGTGAAAAAATGGAAATTAAAAAAAATCTTATGAAAAAAGATAGGCTAAGATAATTGAAGATAAGAGCCTAAAAAGTTGTGACTAGGCTAGAAACAGCAGCTAGAATGCTTACGTATAAAGCTAATCCTTAAGGCTTTCGTATAATACGTTAATCCTTACGTCAAAAGCATATCCTGCTTAGATATATGCTTTTGTCGTAACTTGTCTTAATTTTAATTTTCTTATTTCGCCCTGTGAGAAAATAGTGAAAATTTCTTTTTTTTCTGTCATTTTCGAGCGAATAGATTTCGATAAATTTTTTGTTCGATAGTTAAAGTAACTACGATGTGATTTGTAGTGGAGCGCGAGTAGATTTGACTCTATCCTTCGGATCGTCCATTTGGATAAAAAATTTTATTTCGGACTTTTTGTCAAATCTGACCATATGGGTATATACCTGTGTTTCGCATCATATTTTACGCGACACTGGTTTCGTGTAAAAGTGGAGACACTATCCGTAGTTAGGTCAGCGAGATCTACAACAATGCTGAAACGTTTTTATCGATCCGTTGCCTTTACCAGGTGTGGGCGTGGTTGCGGTTCGTCGACCGTTTGCCAAAAATATAGCTTTTTTAATTTCGTACTGTTATTACGTGTTTTCACCTTACAACGACCGCCTGTTAGTTTATCAAGCAATGTTGAATGTTAAGGGTTTTACAGTCGATGCACTGGATTTCCAAACCGTAACATGTCTTCATTTGTTTGGTTATGTATTATGATGCGCAGGGCATCTAGAATGCTGTATTATGCAAATGGATGTTGGAAATTATGCTTTTTATAGTAAATCTAATCGTGTTTGCTTATAAAATCATAAATTAATTTACATTTGATCTTTATTTTACAACCATTGATTTTAGCATTAAACGTAACGTAATTTAAATTTTAGTAACGTAATGTAATTTTAGTTAACCTTTTAAATTTAACATAAATTCAAATAAAACAGTTGACTGTAAATGATTGTGTTTTAAATAATTAAGCTAAAAGCACTTTTAAAATTAATACCATTAGTAAAATCTAACGTTTTGCATAAAATTTAGCAATATATAATATTGTCTCTTGTTTTGCTTTTTTTAGTTCTCGATGCTGAAGCGTTCTCCGCGAAGGCGTCGCCAGAATTTTACTGGGGCACATATGCTGCGAATTTGTATTTTGGCCTACGTACACGGCATCGAAACTCGCCATTGTTCGGTATCATGTGGTACGATCAGCCACGAATGGAAGTTATGATGCCACCAATTCGGTTGGTGTTTAAATAGATAAGAGTTGAAAAAATCTACTATGAAGAATATGACTTTTTGTTCTCGTTATGTCGTAATCCGTCTTGGGTGTTACAATTATAAGTTGTTGTTATTTTGTCAGTTTGCAAGAAACGGTACTCACCAATCATAGCCACTCTCTTTTTTCAATGACCGATAGTAGTTTATATAAGCTATAATCTACAACCTGGGCACTCATCTTTGTGCAATGGCCCCACAATATGTTATTTCATTTTTACTTTCGTTAGATTTTCTGTGCTTGGAATTCTCATTTTCTCCCCGTTTTCGGCTGGTCTTTACAAATAGGGGCCGCATATTCGAAGTTACTTGCAGGAGAAAAATTATGGGGAAGGACCACTGCTTTCTCCAAGCCCCCCTAAACACTGAGGGAGGCACGAAGCTGGGACACCTTCTTAGGAAGAGGGGGCAAAAATAACAACAACAGAATAGCTCGTTAACACCTTTTGGTGAATTACTTTTTAACAAACCTGTGTTATTGTTGATAGGTCTAGTATGCGCCAGAGACGCAAATTTTTTTCGCACGAACTGTAAAAACGTTATTTCGAACATTTTTGAGGCGAAAATAGAAACTCGGGACGCCAAAATTTTGGAGGGGTGAAGGAAGGGCGAAATTGGCGCCGAGCCGAAAATCGGGTCCCTCCCCCTTTTGCAGGAGTCAGGAGCCAAATTAGTGATGGACAAGGATATCCGGATGTTATCTGCGACGTCGGGATAATCCGGATTTCCTAGCAATGCATTTCGTGACCAGGTCAAAAATAAAATGGTGAAAAAGGTCATCAGAATCTTTTTAGTGCATTTTAATTAAAGGCGAATATCTATTCCAGCATCTCTCCCTTCTTTAAAACGCCCGAATGGACCCGATTCGTCACATTCAGCACTCAAAATTCACTACCTTGTCGATGAGACAAGCTACTAGGCTATCATGGCAATGCATTAAGTTCGACGTAACGGTTATTTTACAAACGTTTTTAATCGACACTACATCGATTTTGTAAACTTATAAGCCCAGGTTCCGGTTATGTTTCAAAATTACAGCTGCGGTTGATGGTTCGAGGTTAATCCAGATATAACTTATCATATTACATTATATATATTACATTATATAAAATTACAGCTATGGTTGTTGGTTTGAGGTTAATCCCAGATATAACTTATCATATTACATTATATATATTATATTATATAAAATTACAGCTATGGTTGTTGGTTTGAGGTTAATCCCAGATATAACTTATCATATTACATTATATATATTATATTATATAAAATTACAGCTATGGTTGTTGGTTTGAGGTTAATCCCAGATATAACTTATCATATTACATTATATAAAATTACAGGTACGGTTGTTGGTTTGAGGTTAGTCCCAGATATAACTTATCATATTACATTATATATTATATTATATAAAATTACAACTGCGGTTGATGGTTCGAGGTTAATCCCAGATATAACTTATCATATTACATTATATAAAATTACAGCTATGGTTGTTGGTTTGAGGTCAATCCCAGATTTATCATATTACATTATATAAAATTACAGTTATGGTTGTTGGTTTGAGGTTAATCCCAGATATAACTTATCATATTACATTATATAAAATTACAGCTATGGTTGTTGGTTTGAGGTCAATCCCAGATATATCTTATCATATTACATTATATAAAATTACAGCTATGGTTGTTGGTTTGAGGTTAATCCCAGATATAACTTATCATATTACATTATATATATTACATTATATAAAATTACAGCTATGGTTGATGGTTCGAGGTTAATCCCAGATATAACTTATCATATTACATTATATATATATTACATTATATAAAATTACAGCTATGGTTGTTGGTTTGAGGTTAATCCCAGATATAACTTATCATATTACATTATATAAAATTACAGCTATGGTTGAAGGTTCGAGGTTAATCCCAGATATAACTTATCATATTACATTATATATATTACATTATATAAAATTACAGCTATGGTTGATGGTTCGAGGTTAATCCCAGATATAACTTATCATATTACATTATATATATATTACATTATATAAAATTACAGCTATGGTTGTTGGTTTGAGGTTAATCCCAGATATAACTTATCATATTACATTATATATAATTACATTATATAAAATTACAGCTATGGTTGATGGTTCGAGGTTAATCCCAGATATAACTTATCATATTACATTATATAAAATTACAGCTATGGTTGTTGGTTTGAGGTTAATCCCAGATATAACTTATCATATTACATTATATATATTATATTATATAAAATTACAGCTATGGTTGTTGGTTTGAGCTTAATCCCAGATATAACTTATCATATTACATTATATATATTATATTATATAAAATTACAGCTATGGTTGTTGGTTTGACGTTAATCCCAGATATAACTTATCATATTACATTATATATATTATATTATATAAAATTACAGCTATGGTTGTTGGTTTGACGTTAATCCCAGATATAACTTATCATATTACATTATATATATTATATTATATAAAATTACAGCTATGGTTGTTGGTTTGAGGTTAATCCCAGATATAACTTATCATATTACATTATATAAAACTACAGCTATGGTTGTTGATTTGAGGTTAATCCCAGATATAACTTATCATATACATTATACAAAGAACAAAAACACAATTATTTTAGCCAAACCGTTAAAAATCCAGTCATCGATGAGTGAAACGCGTAACATTAATATCTATTTCTCTGCACTTGCTGCGCCCAATTAATTGGCACCCAACTAAACTAAATAGTGGGGAATCCGGACAAGTCAATTAATTGGGCTAATTAATTTGTCATCAATTTACTTTTTACGTGCTCAAGTCGGGACTGGCCTGGGCCTAGGTCATAAGAGCACACTTTGAGCCAACTGACATAAAATTTTAGCCGTTGTCTATGTCTATTGCATCGTATTTGAGAGACTGTTTTGAATTATAACATATTATCCAAACATATATTAAGGAATTATATTAATACGTCTGAGAACCAAATCGTCGGTTCTTGAAGTGATCCCACAAACCGCTGTTACCTACAACAGAGTTTGTGAGTTCTTTGAGAACAGAACCTATAATTTATCGTATTTTGTCCTCGAGATGTCTGAAAAATTGTTTTGGGTCCAAGCCTGTTGAATTGTTAGAATTTTGCGGTTGCATAGAAGCTCGTTTTTTAGTTCTCGTCGAGGCGATTCGTTGGTATCAAATTTGACCACAAAATTTGAATTTTTGCCAGATGTGAACCCCTAAATATAATTGTTCATGGTTTTTCCGACTTTTTCATACTTTTCCGTCGGCATCTTGAGCAAAATTGGTGAAGGGGATTTGTTTTCGTATGGATTGTCATAATATGAAAAAGTGATGATTCGTGTTTTTTATTTTTTTGCGATATCTTAACTCTTTATGCGTTTACTGGCCCCAGGGCACGTTTTAAAATGTGTTTTTTTTGGCTTTGCCGGCATTTATCTTTTTTAGTTCTGGCCTGTCCACAGAACTCTGAACAGTGTGGGGGAACTTCGGGGGGGGGGCATGTTCATTATCGGTGCAAAATTAAAAGTTGGGTGATAAATTTTGCTTAAAAATACTAAATATTTCCATATTTGCATGCATTTTTACTATCGTGAATGTATTTTCGAGCTAAAAACGATATTTTAGCATTATAAATTGTGGTAACTAATGTTTAAAAACAATTTGCAAACAAAAAACATAAATTTTCAGACATAAAAAAGTTTTGGATTTGTTGAAAATGTTGGTTTCGGCCGAGTGGGGGGACGGACGTTGGGGGAAAATCTCACGAACATGGGTGATTTGGAAAGTGGGGGTCCCCCACTGTGGACAGGCCAGAAAATTATGTTTGAAGTAGTTTGAAATTTTTTTGGGGGGCGGAAATACTCTCCCGTATCTTCAAAAGATATTTCCAACAGCTTTCGTTTAGTAAACTTGAAACAGGTGATCATATGTAGAACCAAGTACGACAGTTTTCTGCAAAGCGGTCATATATAGCACCAAGCTATCAAAATTAGAGGAACCGTAGATTCTATAGTTAAAACCCTAGTGCTGCGCTATGGCAGTAGTGCAGAAACAGTGAAAAAAATTTTCTATTTGCAACAACATATCCCTCTCGACAAAATAATTTTTTGGCTGAAACTCATTATGGATTCTTCTTTGCTGTAGCTGTCATGGCCGTGGGCGCATCCATTCATGCACCAGCTTGTGCCACCACTTCCTGTCTTTCGCCGCTTTTCTTAACCTCTCCATTGTCCATCCGGTCCATTCCTTCAGGTCATCCTCCCACTGTCTTTTCGGCCTTTCTCTTCTCCTGTCACCTTCCACTTCTCCTTCAATACAAACATTTGCCGTGGCTCCCTTCCTCGTCTGGTGCCCGTAATATTTGAGCTTCGTACGCTTGATGATCTTCTTCACAGATCCTGGTTCCTTTCGCAACACCTCCTTCACTTTTTACAAAACCCAGGCATTTGTCTTTTTCTCTTTCCATGTAATCCTTAGCATTCTTCTGTAACATTTTATTTCAAACGCTGTGAGTGTCTCCATACTCTTCTTCCGCACAGTCCAGCTCTCACACCCATAGAGACTGCCTTTGTGATGTTGAGGGGATTCTTCAGACTGACTCATTTGAGTTGCCAAAGCTCATCGAGCCTCATCATTGTGCTGGTTGCAACGCCAATTCGGATTCTGATCTCCTCCTCCGATGTCCCATTTTCTGTGATGGTTGTCCCCAAATACTTAAATTTCTTCACCTGTTCCAGTTCCTCTCCAGCAATCACAAACCCCAGCCTGACTGTCTTCACCATCCCTTACACCATTGTCTTACTCTTATCTTTGCTGACTTCCATACTGAACTTCCTTGCAATTCGGTCCAGTTTCGTTGTCAGTTCTTGTAATTCTCTCTCATCTTTGCCAATCAGATCGATGTCGTCTGCAAACTTCAGATTGTTGATTTTCATGCCTCCGCAGCTGATTCCGACTTCACCCAGTTTCTCTATTGATTCAGTCATTATTCTTTCCAGGAAAAGATTGAAGAGAGTCGGTGACAGAATACACCCTTGTCTCACTCCCACCATTTCCTTGAACCAATCGCTGTACTGTTCTCCTACCAGAACCTTGGTCTTTGCTTCTTCATACAGTCGCTTAATTGCTCTTGTGATGTCTTCGCCGATGTGGTAATTTTTCATTGTGTGCCAAAGTGCTTCGTGCCACACCCTGTCAAAGGCTTTCTTGAAGTCTATATAATTGTGATGGATGTTCTTTTGGTGATTTCTGGCCTTTTCTCACATTAGGCGCAGGTTGGTGATTTGCCCTGTACTGCTCCGGTCCTTTCTGAAACCTGCCTGCATCTCGCTGAGCACCTGCTCAACTCTCGGTGTTATTCTTCTCTGGATCATTTTTAGGAGGACTTTTGACGCATATCTGATGAGGCTGATTGTCCTGTAGTCTCGCTGCATTTCTTGATTTTGGCTTTCTTCGGCAAGGATATGAAGATGGATTCGGTCCATTGTGATGGCCTTTCTCCGCTCTTGAGGATTTTGTTGCATAGCCTGTGCATTAAAGTCACCATGTCCTCACCTCCATTTTGAATTATTTCTGCACTGATGTTGTCCGCTCCTGCGCTTTTGTTTTTCTTCAGGCTTTTTGTGGCAGCCTGTGCCTCTGGTCTCAGAAACTCACATTCCTGGTCTTCTTCCTCGCCATTTCTCTCAATGTCTCCCCAACACGCTTTTGTCCACATAAAAGGATAAAGATGCAATTGGCACTAGGTGACAATCCGGGTTATTATGCCGAAGCATTGTGTGCAGGCTGGCCGTGATGAATGCCCATTACACCACCCATCATCTTATCCGCCTAGACCAAAGTCTAGTATATACCTGTTTAACGCATAGGTACTGCGAAGCAATTGTGGCAGAGTCCCTTGCCAAAGGAGATTAGCGCGACCACTGGATTCGAACTCCCGACTTCACGATTATGAAGTAGGCGCCCTAACCACTCGGCCACACCGCCACTTTGTCCACATTCTCCTTGTGATTATACACGTCGCTGCAGTTTTTTTCTACCTTTGCCCCACCTCATGGCTTCCAGCTAAGGTCTTTTCTTCCGCAGCATTCATTTGTTTTTTGCGTCTTTCCATCAGATTCTTGGTTGTTTTGTAGACTTCTCTCGTGTTGTTCCTCTCGAAAGTTGCTTTCCACGAGCCTGGCTCCTTCCTCTGCCCATTCTTCTTTCCCTTTCCTCAGTTGTCTTCGCACTTCCTTGTTCCTCCTTCTACTTGTCCATCTGCTTCTTCCCATCATGTCTTTTGCTTCGCAGGTCACAGCTATAGAGATCTCCTTGGTGATCATGACTTTTTGATTTTTCCCCCCTTCCCCAGAACTATATTTCCATTGTCCCGTTTGTGAGTTCATCACACGGTTTTTGTGACTGCTGCTCATCATCTCGCCATAGTAGCAGTGGCCGAAATCTCGATCGCAAACTCGCTCTGGAATTTTTTTTTCCCTAGATGTTGATGACATTCAGCTTTTCCAGGTTGAAGTATATTCTGTGGTTTCTGCTCGTTTACTTTGTGGAAGTCCTCAGCTTGACAGTTGTCGCGACGAGCCTCGCCTGGTCGCCTTTACCTATGGCTGGCTTCTTAGAGGTTCGCGTCTTGGCTCTGTTTACACTGGAATTAAATTTCCTCAGCACTAAGATGTAGTCGATTTGTTTGTTTGTCTTACCCGTCGGGTGCATGCCAAGTTACCCGCCTTGATTTGTTGTAGTCATGAAGAGTGTTCGAGGCCACCAGCTTCTTCCTTTCTTCAAATTCTAGCATCTTCATCCCTCTCTCTCTGTTGTTGCATCATCTCCAATTTTTTAGCTCCTTCTGCGGGTTATTCTTTCGCCTATTTGTGCATTCCAGTCGCCAGCGATA
>JASANE010005503.1:0-37531 GCA_030248225.1 Trileptium ribeirensis | reverse complement strand
TTGCTTACGTGTCTAGTCTTTCAGTTATATATTGTCTACGTGTACGTAAGTAACATGTAAAGTCTGCGTTTCCGTAATATTTTGTGTCAGCGCCTTTGGGATGATTGATGCAAAAGGCGCTATATAAATATTTCCATTATTATCCATTATTATTAAACGCACAGAGCGTATGCAACAAGCTGAATGATTACATCCGTTACTACATAAAAAGGACTTGATTTCGGAATCCTGGATTGATAACACGGTCCCTGACTCACTGTTTAAAACTTCAAAGTGTTTCGGAATGGTAGAACTACCAGAATAGTTCCAATTATTGTTATCTCGGAAATTCCTTGCTGTCGTTTGCAAGCCCTGTAGATTCTGACAACTTTGAAATTTTTGCTATAGACATATTTACTATAGACCTACTAAGCGAAACAGATCAGTACTCTAGAAATTTAATGCAAACTATTGTTGTTGTGTCACATATCTACTGGCCCATTATTGTAATAGGTGACTTCAACAGTCCCCAAATAAATTGCAAAATTACAAGGCGGCTAACACCGTCGAATATCAGGGTGTCGCGAAAGTTGTATTAAAACAAGATTATCACAGTTGTTTGATTTAAAAACTAGAGGGGGAAGCTTACTCGATTTACTGTTAACAGCATCTGACCTGTTTAATATTCGGCAAAGGCAAGGAAAGTCTTTTGTAACTTCAGGTCATTTGTTTGTTGAGTTCAGGGCCAAACCTCCTAAAGTAACACCTTTGTGTACGATTTTTGTAAAGCTGACTATAATAAACTAAAGAGTTACCTGATTTCGGTAGACTGAGATACAGTTCTTTATAGCGTTTTCCATCAGAACTGGGATCGTTTTGTACAAATTTCAACTCATGCTTGATCCTTACATGCACCTCAATAACCTGAAGCTTCCTTTCAAGGACTAAATATCTGAAATACAGCTCTGATATGTTCAACAAAAACGCAAATATTGGCGACTAGGGGAGCTATCGAACGTCTTTGCTGGAGATAAAAAATATAGCGAAAAACGCTCAAAAGCCGTACTTTTGTTAGAACCACGAACACTAATTATAGAATTCAGGAAATATGCATAACGTCTTCAAATGCGGGAATGATTGATGCTTTACCAGAGCTGGTATAAGTGGTATTCGAAATCAAACCGGTAAACCAATAAGTGACAAGAAATGTAGATGCCACATATTTGCCAATCTTTTTTCGGATATTTATGTTCGAATAAAGTGTTAATAAAAACGTAACTCTCATTTGCATTTCCTTCACGACACAGAATGTCTACAATCATCTGTGTGGATTCAAAGGGAAACACAGCCATTCACTTGATGGTTACTCTGAACATTTTTCATGCCAATTAAAGAATATCGTTTGCTTTCCGCTTGTGCACATCTTTTAGCAAAGTCTGACTCCATGTCGCCGTTGTAGCTATTTTTAAGAAAAGAAATGCTTTAGATCCACTTAATTACGGATCTGTTTCACCGACGTCTAATTGTACATGCTGAAAGTTTGAGACCGCCGGTTCCGGGAGGGGGGAAGTCCGGGCGCTCGGCAAGAGGGGAGTGCGGCGCCTGTAGTGCGTCGAAAAACAACTATGTATTCCGCGCACAGTGCTGTTCCTGGACGTTCGGGTTACTTGTCAGGAGGACGAGAAGCCGCGGCCTCGGGAAGGGGGTTCGGACTTCTGGGAAAAACACCCATCCCCCGTATGAACACATATCTGTTTAGTATTTACAAATTCATGGAGAGAATAATTAGTCTTTAATAAACCATTTGAAATCAATTAACCTATTAATTGAACGTTAACACGATTTCTTATGCGTGTGATTGTGTCAAAGAAATCATCATGTACTCATCTGCTTGAATCTGTAAACGATTGATCAAATACATTAGACAATGGAAAATCTGTTGATATTGCGTACATTGATTTTGCAAAAGCGTTTGAAACCGTTTCGCATGTCAAACGGTATCACAAAATTTCATGCATAGGCATTACTGGCACACTTTTGAATTGGATTACTGTTTTTATCAGCGGAAGATCGTTCTGAGTTAAATTGAATAATACATATTCAAATCTACAAAATGTTCTGTCTGGAGTACCTCAAGACAGCATCCTAGGGCCTACTTTGTTTCTGATATATATAAATGATGCTGCTTGCTGCTTAAATAATGTGAAGTATAAACTTTTCGCAGACGACGTCAAGTTGTATGTTAATACGTCAAACTGCAACGATGACAATGCTCCGACTTATCTTAAAACGCACTTAGCTCCGTGAAACAATGGGCAAAACCCTGGCAACTTTCTATTTCAGTCTCGAAATGCAATATTTTACACTTGGGCAAAAACAACCTCAAATTTCAATATGGTTTGCAAGGGATGAAATTCCCTGTGTTTCCACGTGTAAAGACCTAGGTGTCATCATTAGCTCCGACCTGAAATTTGAGATGCACTGCAATGTTATCGTTGCAAAAGCATATCGTGAAAACAATTTTATTTAACTGCTTCATTCACTGTTCGAGCCATTAATACTGTCGTATTTGTCGTATGTACAACCAATATTAGAATGCTCTAGCAAAGTTTGGTCACCGTGTTATATGCTCGAAATAGATAAGTTGGAAAAAGTGCAGCGGTATGTCACCAGGCTAGCCATGCGGCTTGGTATTTTTGATATGTCGTATAAACAACGACTAACATACTTCCAGATAGAACCTCTAGAACTACGTCGTTTAAGACACGACCTCCTTCTAGTTTTCAAAAGTCTTAATAATGAACTTGATAGTTGTCACAGCTTTTAGTCACAAATACGCGTGGTCACGAAAGAAAACTAATAAAACCCGTTTCATTCAAACTGTTATAAGCATAGCTTGGCGGCTAGAACTATCGATGCGTGTAATAAATTAACTTGTTTTGTTTGCTGTGAACCTCTCGCAAAATCATCCGATTGCAGAAAATTCTAAATACTTTTAAACAAGCGTGACTTGAGTCATTTTTACAGTTTAATAGAAACCTTTTAATAGTTATTTGAAATCTTATTTACTCCCTTAAAATATTAATCTTTTGCGCCCAATATTTTTATCGAATGTAAGTGGACTTGCTTCGATTTCTGTTGAATTTTTGTTTATTAACTTGTCTTTTATTAAAAATTTGTGTATACATTCTTTTTTGAACAGATTTTGTAGCCGGTACCCCGGAAGCCAGTAAGCCATTGTCTGGGTTTCTAGCTCGCATTGATGGCTTTAACGCCTGATGCAAACCTCATTACGCTGATTTTCCGGATATCGGTATGCTATTTGTTAATAAACTTTTTTGTTGTTGTTATGTGGCGCATTTCCGCATGTGAAACTGGTTAAAAGCCCAAGACCTTCGGGGTCTGCAGTGACCTATTAAAATGGTTAATTTATTTCTAGATAATCGAATATTTCGCCTGAAACCGCAATACCTTGTTAGTTTACACCCATGTCACATATTGTGTACCTCAATACGGTATTAGGCCATACAAAGTTCTCGTTGTACATAAATAAATAATAACTGCAACAACACCAATATTGGATCCAAATCAAATACGAAAACGCTCCCCCAATCCCTTTAGTTTCGAGTTTTCGTTGTCTGTTTGTGCTCTTGATCCGAAATTTTTTATTCTTCCGTACGCAAAACGTGAAAATACCCCTCCTTAACACAAAAGTTTCACCTGGAAAAAATTTCACCCTTAGTATAATTTTGGTGCACTTCTAATCCAATTCTGTTGGGTCGACACGTTTCGAAGTAAGCAATAGTTTCAAATTCAAGCCCACGCTAGATAAAATCAATTTTAAAAGCCAAATTTTAAATGCTCCGACTATCTATTATCTGATGCTCTTTCTGATTTATTGTTCATTAAACATTGCTGTAATAATAACATTAGTAATAATAATAATAAAACATTGCAATGCCTTTCTCAGAAGCGTTATAAGTACTTGGGTATGAACACTAATAAAAAAGTCACACGCTACAATCAATTGCTAAGTGGCATATGAATTTTCAGTTTAATATTGAATTCTCATAATTCTTAAATATTTGAATTCGTAACTCGTTCGGGTAAGGCGATCCATTCCGATGGTCCCGAAAGCAAAAACTATTGTTTGTGTTTTGTTTATTCGAGTATTTGCTCAGATTGGTAGCTGGTTCGCTAGATTTTAGGTTTAGCATATTAAAATAATAAGATGGGAAGTGCTCAACCTAACCATTGGGAATGAGAGAGCACCTTGTACTTAATTGTGTCGATGAGTGGCAACCAACTAGTTGTCTTAAGTATGGGCTTTTATGTTCGTGTTGCCTTATAATGAACAACTTTGCCGCATTGTGGAGAAGACGACAGTGGCGAAAGGTAAACCGACTGCAGACCGCCGTAGTGCCTGGTGGTTGCGGCCTCCGCGATGGCGCAAGCGGGAACGCAACGCTTCGGCTGTGCGGCAACGGGCCACCAGGACTGACGGAAAAGGAATTAAAATAGGTAACTGGTCGTCGACGACAACCTCCCGGAGTTAACGGAGCGGATGGGGACTAGTTAACCTTTTTCCTTTTTTAGAGAAAGCCGCCCATTGACCAGGGTTCCCTCGGCCCGTCTACTGGTCTTTAGCTGCAGGCGCCAGGGTATACGGTGCGCCCGTGGTAATTTGCCGATCACAGGACTGAAAAAGAGTGGCGTCGACTGGTCAGGACGGGCCAAGCATTTGGCCGAGTGGAAAAGTAGCAGTGCGGTCACCACTTCTTGGGTGAGGACATTGTCCATAACTGATAGGCAGCGGCAAGTGAGACAACTGCACGGGCTCCACGACTGCCAGAGTCCTGTAGACCACAGCGGGTTGAGCGATTCACAAGCGGCGCACTGCACGGAGTGAACGCTGGAGTGCAACTTTTGTCTGCCACTTACCGCTGCAAACGCCTTCCTCCGGAAATACGCTAAAACCACGCTAAATCATGACCGGGGCGGCCTGCCACGACCCTAACAAGCGGGAAGAGGAAGCTGCCTCAGGATCGTATCCATGTCAAACTTTGCACGACATCGCCGGGCGTGTACAGCTGGCTATGGTGACGGTGGAGCCCAGGGCGACGACATGCCGTCCAGGCCCGGACTTACGCTGCGGTCTTCATCTGCCCAAACTGTCAGCAGCCAAGGGCCGCGATTAGCCGGCACGACATCTTGCTAACCTGCCGTGGACAATAACCTAGGGGGACAGGTATGCTCCTACGGGGCGAATGCTGACAAGTCAAAGTCAAGTCAAAAGACTGGATACTGCTAGACAGCGGCATGACAATAGTCAATTCCAGACACAACGGAAAGCTCAACGATTGAACGAGTTGTATCAACATTCTGGCGGTTTTGAAGTTTTCGTTTTGTAGTTGCCAGGTATACATCCCGGCCAACTTTGCCGATATGTTTTGCGATGTTAATTTCGGTCCAACTAGTAACGCCTAAAATCTTCATTGATTAGTGGGATTGATCGTCCCGATTCCAAAGTCCAGGGGATGGAAACTTATCACAGATCTGCCGACAAAAAGAATATTACTCCAGTTTTTCATTTGTTTAAGTCCTATCGCCAGCAACCACATGTTCAAGGAAACAAATAAACTCTGCACCGATGTAACAACCAGAGGTTCGTCACCTCTATTAAAAGTTATATATATCTAAATGTTATCCGCATAGCTGTGAACGTCGAAACGTGCCGCAGTGACGATTTCGATAACCGGAGCAAGGAAGATGTTGAAAAGGATTGGTCCAATGACGCTGCCTTGTTGGACTCCAATCCGTGACACCGTAGTCTTTGACATTGTTCTCCCTAGTTGAACGCGTTGTTTCCTGTTTGTCAAATAAGATTCGAACCACTTCAGGGAGGAAGGTGATGCACCTACGTCGTGAAGTCGCTGAAGCATCATTGTGTGATCAACTGTGTCGAAGGCAGCAGATAGATCCAGGCTGATGAGCAGAGTAACCTGTTTTCTTGCAAAGGCTGCTTGGATATCACTGCAAATTTTTAGCAATGCAGTCTCAGTGGAATGGCCTCTGCGGTATGCAGACTAGAATTTAGGCGTGTGGTCATTTCTTTCTAGATGACTGATCAGTTGTCCTAGTACTACCCGTTCAATAATTTTGACAAGGTAGGAGATGTTCGAAATTGGACGAAAGTTATTCATATCCTTTATGTCGTCTTTTGGACGACGTTTTAATCGTGGGTGGATAATGGACGTTTTTCCCTTCTGCTAACAACTCTAGTTTGAACTGATTCGTTAATAAGTGCAGTAATTGGCCGAGCCATAACAACAACAATTTTTTTATTATTGAAGGTGGTAGTACATCTAGAGCACAACATTTGGAGTTGCTTCTTGTAATAAGAGTAGAGATGAATTCTTCGGATACTGAGCCAGACGCAAATGCGGACCTTTGTATGACGCTGATGGCGATAGTAGTTTAGATGGAGGAAACTGCGAGCGAATAGCAGCAACCTTGTTTGCAAAATAAGTCGCAAATTCGTCGGCGCGTTCAGATGAGATCGGTGGTTGGCGCTTTCGGTTAAACATTGTGTTTATAACGGTCCATTTTTTATTGTTAACCGCATTTATTTTAATTTTCCAATGATTGTTCAATTTTTGTTGACACATTTGTCGATAGAGCTTCTTCTGGTTGGTTTTGTCTGTCCGGTTGACAATGTAAATGACGCAATAATCGTTCGTATCGCCTGAGCGCTGTTTTTGCTCGTCGACACTCTGTATCGTACCAAGATGAATCAAGTCGATCTTGAAAGGTAATGGATTGCATCGGAAGTTTTGTTTCCACAATTGAAAATAATGAATCATAAAAGTAGTTGACGCGATCTTTTAATGATCCATTTATAGGCATAGAAGTTGAGAAACAACAGGTTCAAAATCGTTTGCGTCGATAGATGCCCAATTCCGAAAGTTAATTGTAGTGGTTGCTCTCGTCACGTTAACATCACTGTTTATGTTGGCTATGATTAAATGGTGGTCTGATACAGCACATTCTTTGATTGCAAGTTCTGAAACGAGAGTGCTGTTTGAGAAAGACATCACAAGATCCAGCGTATTGCCATGGTCATGAGTTGACCCTCCGACATGTTGAGATAAACCAAAAGAACCAATAATATTGGCAAAATCATCTATCATATTAGGTATATTGAAGTCGCTCATAATGAACAGATCTGTCGTATCCACTGTAATATTTGTCAATATATCTGTGAAGTCAGCATAAAACGCAGATAATTCAAATTCAAAATTTTATTCAGTTCCTAAGGTACATACGAGACTACATTTACTGCAATGTGCTGCTTCTGAAACGCGTTCATACGACTCGTGAATGAGAAATCATTAAACGTCCTTCGTACAGCATGCTTACTAGGGTTCGCAGAACATTGCCACACATGTTTATAACAAAATAGAAAATGCACATAAGGAAATGAATAACGTAACGGCAGAAAGGGGGTAAGACCTCGCCTCTTACATCTGCCTATATATCAGTATAATGTAATAAGTTTAGTCGACAAAACAATTTATAGTGTAATCATGTTAAATATAACAATTTTGGTAAGGAAACATTGATACAGATTATTTTGGTTGAGTAAAATAAAAACGGAAGGGAGGGGTAGACATACTCACTAACATTTGTTTAAAGGTTTCTACTAAATTTTAGAAACTGGCCCAAATCTATTTCCTTTAAAAGTCCCTTGAATACTTGGAGACTTGAGTTGTTCCAAACGTTAATATTGCGAGCCAGAAAAGAATGGCTTAGTGAATTTGTTCTGCACTTTGGTTTACGCAATTTAAAGGGGTGACCTCGCGTGTATTTGCAGTTGAAGATAATGGTGTCTGTGGAGACCGATAAATTATCAATATATTTACTGACCGTCCATCTGGCTTGATTGTTCCACACATAAATTCAAAACTTCGATATCCAATTTGACAAATATCCTGTCGAGCCTGATACTGTGGAGAAGTTCTGTAGATAATGGCCAGACCTCCTCCGCGGCCCGTAAGTCTTGGTTTCCCAGCGGTTGAAAAGTGAGTCGGGGTACATTCGCGTAGAGCCACAGAGCTGCTGCGATGCATCCAAGTTTATAAGGCTTATCGCACTTAATATATATGTTAACTGCATCTTGCTAAATGCATTTTAGAGTGTGATAGAGTAAGATTGCCGAACAAAATTTCTCTAAAATAGAAAAATTAATATCGTAGTAGTTGATACGGAGCAAGCGAAGCGAGTTTCCACTAAAGGTGCTAGGGGTAAAGATTGTGAAAATTTGTTTTGTCTGTTTCTGTCACGCATAACTCATCATTGAGTGGATGGATTTCGGTAATTTATTTATTGTAGAGCCAGTGATGAGGATGTGCCAATTATTTTGAGCGAGAAAAGGTGCGACTCCATCTTTGGCACTAAAATGAGAAAATCAGGTTTTAATGGTTCTTTGCCAAGTCTGGCCATTCGGGTACAAGTATTTCTTAGCCCATATTTCGTGATCCAGGCTTCGCATCGAAAAACTGAGCCGCTAAGCAGAATCAGCTCATCGAGCTAGGTATTTACTCAAGTCTACTCTGTGAAGCCGCTACTTGAACATTTTTGAATTTTTCAAATTGACTATATTATACCTTTTCATGAGCTTTCATGTTTTACGGAAGACGAACTCGATTTCTAAAAGGTAATTTCATTTTTGGTTATTTATTGTGCAATGATCAATATATAGGCTTTTCGGTACCCTGAATACGATGTTTCATTAACTAGAGTCCAGCACGAATACTTTGTGCGTTTTCGGTTGTTTTTGATGGGTCACAGTCGACGTGTCTTAGGGTTTTAAATGGGTTCAACCTTACAGAGGTTTTAATATACATATATCAAACACTAATCCTGTTGCAAGGTGTTTCCACAAAATGACAACTTGATGTAACCACCCTCGATACGTTCCACCCAGGTTTATGAGTTACTGGTATATATTTGTTTTAAATACAAGTTTTATTGAAATTAATTTTTCGCCATAAATTTCGAAATATAAACATCACAAACTTAAAATACAAATTCCGCAGTATCTACAATATGATAATGAATCTGAACTGAGTAGAATTGAAACAGTAGAGTCTAACTATGTAAGGCTAGTGTAGATGGAGATGGCAATGATAAAGATTCGTTCCGTACTGCAACTATAATAGATTAGTGACATTGCTGATTACAGTATACAGCAGTTTTGAAAATGCATCAGCCTATCTGCAGTTCAATGAACGTATAAGAAGTGTATAGAAGAAAGTCTTTACAAACAAGTACTAGACACTATATACTTAGACACCAAAATATATATATGAAATTGAGAATTAATATTTCGATTCAAAATCTCAATATCGTACAAGTAGCGACTGTGTCTTGTAGGGATACAAACTACAGCAGACATTCATAAAAGCACGAGGGTGAACATGCGATATTTTGTTAGGGCGGACTGACACAAAGCAGCATGGTGGCTATAAAGTTGCGATATTGTGGTATTGTATAGTAATACGCTTTAAATAATACTTTGGGATTACGAAAAGCGTTGGTTGAGCAGCTCAGTGCTTAAATAAGACCCGTGTAAAAGTTAAGTCGTGGGTCCAATTCCTATTCTTTCGGACTATCTGATATCCTAAACTACCATGTTAGCTTCAAAAATAGCCAAAGTTATCCACAGTGCTACTATTTCTGTGTAAACTAAAAGTTATAATCGAGTATTAAGGCAGCTTTTACAACCGTGGTCAATTGTGCCGTCGTTTTAAAGCTCGAAGCAATCTGAGACTGAGGATGTTGCAGGCAGGTTATTCCTTTCGTTAGGCTGGCGATAACAGACAACCCCATATTCACCCCCTTTGAGGGACAACAGTGGTGATAAGCAATTTACTGTTACTAAATATATTTTAATGATTGATACATTGATTCATGATTGTACAAGCATTTAAGATATATCTTATTAGCACATGTCAGATGTAAGAATAAATCCAACATTATATTGGGTGATCCTATTACAGAGAACTACTACAATCACTGCATATATACACCTTGCAATACTGCCATTTCTTTAAATCAAAATAGCGATAAATAAGCATACGACATGATTAAACATCAAATGTTGTTTTTTTACAGCCATCACAAATCTAACATATCACCTGAAATAAGCATGATTATTTGTACGCCTTTGCCCCAGAAAACAGACCATTGCAATCTCCAAATTTCATATTTGTAAAACCTCAACTCACAGCGTTTGTACGAACATACAGGTGTTAAGGTGTAAGGAGTGTTATCAATAAACATGACCGTAGCAGTACTCTTTAACCAGGCCCGTAGCTATACTTGCGCAGCAGGGGGGGGGGGCTGGCTGCATATTTAGGGGGCGCGACATCTGTGAAATAGCAGATTGTTTTGGATTAGTACGAACTAGGAACATTTCGTGAATTCCGTGACTACAACCGCAATTACAGTGTTTTAGCAAAATATTTCCAATTTTCACGCAACCAAATAAGATACTGTGGAACATAACATAACTGGCCGACGGGTTTCAGCTTGCTGAACAGTGTCAGTCATTTGCTGCTGCCGTGTGGCACTAGCCGAAGCCGTAGGGTTACGGATGACAAACTTATCCATAAGTAAACAAATATCCGAAATGCAACCGAAATTTTCGCATAAATGGTTAAATAGTTTATATGATAGGCTAGTTTAGCGCTAACTCTTCGAGTGTCTGAAATATATGTAATATAATCAAAGTAAAAACACGGTGTAATACAGAAGAAGATAATGTAATACAGAGGGTAAATCCAGTTTTTGTGGGACTTATGATTTCTTGGCTATTTTCAAATTCTATTTTTACACCCTAATCTGTCGTTCTCGGTCGCAAGAAATATTCGGCGGTCCCCGAAGCAGGGGGGGCTCGATCTATAGCAGGGGGCTCAGCCCCCCCTTGCCCCCCGTAGCTACGGGTATGTCTTTAACATTACTAAAGGAGCTAGAACCACTTACAACTAATTTTGTAATTTCTGTCGTAATGCAAACAGTCTATAAGATGAATTGTCCTAGTGTATATATTCAATCATAAAATTAGTAACAACAAAAATTCGATATTCAAAATCCGGCCTCGCTCGGAACATTAGCTTCAAATTCCGCGCAGGAATTTGGAATTCCATCAAATGGACCTAGGCCATTAAGGGCATCTTTAGAAAACTTTGAAATTGACAGCAACGGACTGGCGAAGCAAACCTGTGCTTTACTAAAAGAAACAATAATTGAAACGAGATAGAGCTGGAAAAGAGAAAAAAAACTATTTGACAAAATATAACTCTCCCACTGCTTTACATTTCACAAGCATTTCTCAAGTATGATTGATCATGTAGGCAACGAGTGAGCTTCATAGAGTACCATAAGGAGATTATTGTAAGTCATTGATGCAATTTGAAGCTTTACAAGATGCTACACTTTTAAACTCTAAGTCAGAATTTAATACAATCTCGCAGCCCTTTTTAGCCAAACTCAGAAAAAATGAGTCCGATTTTTGCTGAAGCTGACTTAAAAATTGCTTCAGTGACTGATTCAAAGTATAACTCGGTATGAGATCAGCACCGACCTAGTCTTAGTGAGACATTACTCATTCTAATTCTAATATCACTCGCGTTCGGAGCCGTAAAAACTGGCATAACAAAGGAAAATTTGACTCAGCCATGTTAAAGTGCGATTTTTCACCGAACACGACATCACGTGTGTGCTAGCAATGAAGCTGTAGATATATATAACGTTTTATATATATGTTTGAAACAAACTTATTGTTGTTTAAACACAAAAAAGGATGCTTAACATTAAGATCTGTACAGTTGCATATTTATTAATACCCTTAACATATAACAGTTTATCGCGGCGCCCGGAAATAAATTTCAATAGTTAATCGCGTCACGTTGCAGATTGAGCTTGTAAATAAGAAACATATATACATAATAATCACCAAGCCGCGATTAGTCGTTCATAATTAAAAATATATATATATTTCACCAGGTGTTGAACCCTACTTACTGTTCTATAAACATGGATTGCGCTTATCTGGCTGGTTTATCATCGATATGATATACGATATAATAGGAAATGGCATAGCGACGGGTTTCGTAATTAAATACAGATTAAGCGTCACTTTTTCAGGTCGGTCATCTTTTTGAAACTCGGTTGAATGACAACAGACGCAACCAACATTGTTGTTAGTTATATAACTGTTCCTGCTTGGCGGTTGAATTATATTATTGAAATGTATATAGCTACACGAATAACGAAGCTATAAATTATTTATAACCTGTTCACTGCTTCCGAAACGCTTTAGTGGTCGAAAAGTAAGACTATTTAAAAACATACGTGATAGGCCCTACACCATAGGAATTTTTAGTAACTGGGTTTGAGGTACTCGATCACATACTCGTACACACCATTAATCCGTCCATTGCAGCTGGTGCCTTTACTTGTAGCTTTTGACAGGACTGCGATATCCGCAAGCCCGAAATTGCTTGAAGCGATAGTTCAATGAATGTGGCTGGAAACTCATGATATTTTGCTCTAATGGGCTCATCGGATTACCAATCAGTGCAGTTAAAATATATACCTTTTACAATTATGACAAATTATCTGATTTGTCATAAAAGTTTTTAACTATCCACTGTTAAACATTTAAGCAGCGTAACTGTTGCGGTTTATTTTGGAAGTGCGAAATTTTTCCAACAGATACATGCTAATCTTATCAGCACAACGGTGTCAGTCTAACTTATATAGCATAATATGTTGCCTAAGTGATTATGGCTATATTTCGTGTCGCTTTGTCAAAAGCGTTGATTGATTCGATTTCAGTTCACACTGTCTTTGCCAAGGCTTACCGTTAACTTTAAACAAACGTCCCAGCTACGTGTAACTCGACGTTAATCTAATTAAACGCATTGTCGCGTTTCGAGATTAGCGTGAGCTAATTTAAACTCGCAGATATCTCCTGCGGCTCTCACCAGAAATAAGGCATAAGAGCTTCTATTATGTGACAGATGGTTGAGTTGAACTCTAGCAAAATTGCTTCAGCACGCGTGCCAACACAGAAAAAGATTAACCCCAACAAGAACTGGTTATTCGCATATTTGGGAATCTTCTGTTATCATTTTTAGTCTGAAACAGTCACCATGTAACGATTCAGAAGCTAAGGGCAGGCTTACATAAAAACGCGACTGCCCAAAACACCCGTTAAAGCCTTTTGCAAAAGTACATCTAAGGATTAATAATAAGTCCAACAAAACTGCGCAGATTAATTTTTGAGGGAGGAACTCATAACGAAGCAGTGCCTTTAAAGCTTGATTTATCGGAAGTCACGTACCACCAACCTCCTGTTCCCAGATCTTTGACTCAAATCGCCTTTTTAGTATCACGCTCAAAAAATTTTTTCAAATATATAGCCTAATACTAAACACAATATTCAGAATAAATACATATAAATAATTGACATATTACTTTCAGCACAACGAATCTTCAAAGCGAACGTAACAGCCGACACAATGCTTACCTGTTGTTAGCTAAAAACGGGCAACAAACTCTTCAATTATCTAAAACTGCCAGGAGAAAACGTACCTAAAATTATATTTTCTGAGAATTAAGCACACTTTAAATTTTGTCGACAGAATCGAAACATATCAAAGATAAACGGCACAAAAATGCATAAAACAAAATATATTTCAGATTTTTATAGCAGGAATTTTTTGTAAAATATCATTTAGCTGTTATTTATGCAAAATTGCATGGTACACGTTTTTATAACATTTATTAGAAAATGTTGTTCACAGGTTAAACAAAATAGTTACTTACCTTGTTGGTGCTGCGTTGAAGAGGAAGATCTGCGGCCACAAATGTCTGCATACGAGCGTCGATATCTGGTTCGGCGTTCGATGAATTTTCCATTCCCGAATCGCGGTGATTCATCAATTGTTGATCTCTAAAATATGCAAAGTGCAGCAGTCGAATAGCGGATTTTTTTGTAAAATAACATAAAATGCTAATGAAAAACTACTTTTTGAAAGGCAGAGGACCACACAGAATGCTTGGTTTGAAGTATTTAGTTTGGAAATTTGGAATATCATTGAATTTTGTGATATCTGTAATGTAACAATATAATGTGATGTCGTACAAAATATACTAAACTATAAACATATATCCGTCTGTATAAGAACAACTGTAATTATACCATGTGTTTGCAGTGGTCGAAACTTCATTTTGAAAGGCAGAAGTAATTGTGTAATGGCTAAATACTTCTCAATGAACCTGAAATACCGAATTTTATTTCAAAAACGTAAAATTTTATCTTAAATCATGAATTTTAGTACCTAATTGTCGCGCAAGCAACCCTATGGTTATGTCAGTAATTTTGAACATATGCATAAATTTTGAAGTTTCCGGGTTCTAATATAAGATATTACGTGTGGTACCAAAAGTTAACATCTAATGGAGAGTGCACTTAGCTGAAATCCAAAAAATGCAAACGCACCGAGAGCGGAAAGATACCATATTTTGTTAAAATCCAGTTTCACGGGATTTGTGACCATTTTACTTTCGGTTAATGGTAGAGGCGGATTACGAATGTCTAACACATGACGTGCGCGCCATACATATTACCGGAGTGTAGAGTTTGCATTTTTATATACGGTGTATCAGTGATTACGTTGTGTTTATATTTGCCATGAAAAGTTGAATAATTCTGTGTCGATAGAAGCCAGTCAAGAAAGCAGCACATATTTTAGAATATCAACATATTTTCAAATGACGCTAAGAAATATTTTTGGGAAATTAAAACTTTGGCCTAGAATTGAACCATAGAAAATTTTATGCCGAAGCCAAAATCTACAAATGCATTGGCTCACCTGATCGTGGCAAGGGCGCAATATTATGACAAGTATTGTCTAGAACCAAGCACTAATTGTTATACGTGCCAATTAATGATGTGAAATTATTTTTGGTCTTATTGGGTTTTGTGGCCTATAGTTTGCTTTGTGCACTATCCCGCGGGTGCTTCAGCTTTTGCCTTTTTCAACTTTATAAGACTGCTGTTAGGCCCGGCTAATAGTACGCCGACTAATAGCATTATTGTTGCTGGCATAATTAATACTTACCAACCATGTTGGCCAATGTAACCTTTAGGGACGGAAACGAAACGCATGCAATGCCGTTCTCGATATCCTAGGCCTAAACTAAGGTTTCTATACGAGCCATGTACTAAGCCTAAGCCTAAGTCGGGGGGCTGTCGCCCACGAAACTCCTTGTCTAAGCTGTTCTTTTTTCTAATGTTATAACGTCTGGCCCCTAAAGGTGACATTAGCCACCATTTTATATTTTCATATAAATTTGCGAAATTCAAATTCATTGGGCCGGTCGTACCCGTAGCGAAACTAGTACTGTGCGGTAGACCGACGACTTCGTTTTCTTGTGCAATAAATTTATAAATTTATAATTTCCAGCTAGTCCAGCTAGCAGTATTTTGGTGATTCAGCTCATCTCAGATTTCTGAATTTCTTTATAATGCGGTGATACTAAGCACCAACACCCATTTTGGTAAATGTCAAAAAAGTATTAAAGAGTTATGGGCAACACGAATGGATTTTCAAAATTACGGCCACGCTCTTCTAAATCTTTGCAATATGTATATTTCTTTAGTGAGCAGGTAGGCAATGTTTGTTTTGAAATGTAGTTGTAACTTTTCAAAATGTCAATATTTTAGAAGTAGTTAATAGCCTGGTAGCCCAGCTACCAGTACTTTGTTGTACCAAAAGTTAGTACAGGATCGCATTTCAAGTAATAAGCTGCACTGTTACTGAAAGTTGGTTTTGGAGAGGCGTGATTCACTGCAGTTTCTAAAATGGTAAAATAAACAATCGGACCGCCTTCTTGATGCAAATATTTGCCCAACAGGTGCACATAAAACTTTGCTAAACTATCAAAAATTTAAATTGGTCCGATAGCTCAGCTGCCAATAGTTCAACATGTAAGTATTTGCTCTGGAAAAGCTTACGTTTCAAATATTCCGAATATTAACGTCCACTTTATAAATGTCGGAATGTTGGTACATTTATAAATTAGACATGTTTCCGATAAACAAATACCTTTTGAGAATAAAAGGATTTGTTGATGCACGACCAGTGATGAAGTTGCCTGGCACTAGGCACTAATCAAAGAAATGCCGTATCAAATGTCCTCATATTTGCCAGCAAGTAACCTTCTGGGCGCTGTAACTGTTCATAGGGTAATTCAGCATAAACAAGGCCTAAAATCCTGGAATGATTAACGAAAATTACGGGCATTGCACAATTTTTCAAAAAGGTAGGAATTAATAGTGATGTTTCAACCTTTCACCACCCGTGACATTGGAAAATAGAAAATTTTTGACCCAGAACATTGTCCACTCGAAAACTCGGTTTGGAGTTTATCTCTCCGTTTTATATATTATAAGTATATACAGTGTATGCATTTTTGTCATTGCAATCCATATACAATAATATACTGTATACTTTAATGCTGTTTCTTAGCAGCTTGAGCCTTGAAGGACATCCACAGATTCAAGGATAAAACTCAGTTGACGTATATGGCTGATGTCTGCATTCAAACCGGCATCACTGTCTATTTTCCAACGTCCCAATATTGGTATTATTTTGTGTTGGCTAACAAGTATATTTTTTGTACGAATGTTTATATTTTGTGGTTAAAACGAAAGTGCAAAAAATGTGTGTAAATAGTTTATATTTGGTAATTAACACAAAATTGTAAACGAACCACGCCACGGATCAATGACTTTTACAAATAGAGGCTAAAGTACCAGAGATATGGATCTTGTGTGTGGACCTTAAATATTTAGGTTAACTTTGATTTCTAGTTGGTTAATGAATCACTATCTTGTCTTTTAAATCGAGTTACAGGTTTCTAATAGGCATGGAGGTAATTTTAAATTGCATCCGATGATTCAGTTCGTACTTGATGGCTTGAAAGTATAGTCGTTGTCCTGCGCACTGAGAAGTGCACGTCAGTTAGGAATCAGAGTTTTGCAGCAAATATGGAACCGTCAAGGTAGCACTTGCTGCAACATCCGTTTAGCGTCGCAAAATTATTGCTCCAATGATTAACAAAAGTTTAGTATTATACTTGTTAAAATGGGCACATAGTGGGCCAGGAAGAGCTGGCCTGAGCGTGACAACCTCAGAGTCGTTGGGTGCATCGGAAAAGGAACGGTTGCTATGTGAAATGCACAGAAAAGTTATTTGCAGAGACAAGAACATTCGTATATCCCTCTCCGTCTACCTGTCCATACTAAAAAATTGTGAAGTGTTAACTATGGAACATGCTATTTTTGCCATATGCTTTTTCAAAGTCTATCGTGCCTAGTTAGACGACAATGTTCTCCCTAGCTTATCGTTGCCTCAGCAAAAGTCATAGATGGCGCCAAACCTAATTTGCTAAAGTTGTGCTTACTGTGGTGCATTGTAGAAGCTCATGATTAAGAACCGTATGCACAGACGAATAATGTTATGCAGTGTCATCAAAATCCAAAGACGCTTTTCTTGCAGCATATTTGAATATTTATCGAATGGATTCCCCGTGGTAGTAGAATAAACCAATAGGTAATATTAAACACATTCAAAAACAGAGATTTTACATGGGCAAATATGAACTCATAGCCTGAACTTGTTTTTATGCATGCACCTGAATGTATCTTTTGATCTAAGCTCAATGAGGTTGCAAGTTTGGAATGTACGTGCATTGAACGGATCTTAGCGTACTATGCAGAAGGCAGGCGTCCACCTGAAATTTGCGGATTTTAATGTCTAAACCTAAACGGTAAGACTTCCATAGAATACAATTCATGTACCAATCATAAGTTTCGTTTGTAAAAAATTGTGTGTAATTCGAATATCGTTCATGCGTAAATGCATGCTATCACGATGTAATATTTAATCTCAAGTAAAACGGATTTGGGTTCTGAATGGATTGTAGAAGTGATCGTGAAAAGCTTAATTCTATAAAAAGGTATAAAACCAAGGCCACACAGTTGTGTTCCCAAACGCAAATGAATAAAAGTTAAGAGTCAGAGTGCCACAAGTTAAAATCAAATGAAACTAAGAGTGGTGCTTCAATTGGTTCGAGAATTTAAAGAATGTGAGTGGATTCGTCTTCTATGGACGTGCATTGTCAGATTTTATGTAGACATAACTGTGAACTGTGCATTTCGCTGTTGTACCGAATAGTGTCTTGTTGGCTCCTTTTTAGCAGCAGCATAACCCTAAAATTCAGGTTCGGTAAACAAGATCGCATCGCATGTCACTTGATCAACAGCTACAAAACGTTCCGGCCGGCTGATTTCAGATAGCTCTGCAATAAATAGTGCTTTGCTCTTGCCTTTTGAAGAATTCTCAGGAAATTTTTTCGTTCACTGGTAAATCAATTTCTGAGGATCTCTCAGTTTCCTGTAGTTAAATTTTGAACACACAGTTCTTTCCGGAAATGCCGGCAAAAAACTTTCAACCGAGAGAGCACACAGTGTAAAGAAAATACCCCTCAAAATTTAAGGACCCTCCGAAATTCTTCGTGAGCGACATGAGGTACCTAAGAGGATCGTTAGTTTAAGCCAATGGGAAATTATAATGATAAAACTAAATAATTTCAAAGGGGAATTCGCAAGTCATAACTTAAACACGGGGGCGAAAATAAAAATCCAAACCCTACCCAAAGTAAAAATTTAAGCCAGACCAATGTGATAATTTGAGCACGGTAAATCATAGCAAAATTGGGTCTACTGGAAATTTGGCTTTACGCAGAAAGGGAATAGGGTGCGACGAGTCAACATTATTACCTATTAAACGCCTAGGAGTTTAATCTTTCTGGGGAACCTTTAGTAATCAAACCACGCATGAACACATGCGCCAGCGAAAGGGACCAGGCCGAACACCCTGGTAAAGCCCGCCAGCGGTCTGCTAAGCTAAATGATCTCTTTTGGACTAAGCGTCGTCTCTGCCTTGAGGATGTAGGATACCGAGGTTGTATATGCACTGCTTTCAGGAAGCCGACGGTGCAGTTGGTTTCAGTAACCCGGCAAGGCTAGCGAGAGGGTTTTTTTTGGTCCTCCCAATTCAAAACTTTTCCTCCTAGTATAATTGTAGCGAATGTTATTTTATATAAAGTTTGCCTTGAAGCTATTCCTCCTTCCACAAACATTTACAGTCGATAATATGTCAGAAGCAAGCGTTTTGGATTATGCGTCACTCCATTATAAAGGTGTGTTTACACGTAAAACAATATGTTAGAACTGTAGGAATAGTATTCATAATCAGGGATAATATCTCAAATTCACCAAAAACGCAAAAATACTTTAAAATTTTGGTCAGAATTTAAGATAAAATTTGGATCCAAATTTGTCAAAATTTGATGAAACTTTGAGCTGAAAATTTGAACAACAATTTTCACGTAAATTGTTGGACGTTTATTTTTTGTTGGAAAACTCGTTTCACGAAAAGTTTGAACAGATCATATGTTAGCACTTCGTTGGCAAACTTCGAACGACCAATGGTACGTGAAGGTTTTACCCAAGAAGTTGGCCAAAGGTGCAATGTAATGACGCGAGACCAAGCCTTGCTGAAGCACAGCCTGAATCGGTTATGCTAATGCCCGAAAACCGTGAAGAACTCAGTCGTCCGTAGATATAATTCCTGAGGGTTGGGACAATTGTATGGTAAAAAAGTGGCATTACAAACAACACTAAATACCAGCGAAGGTTGGTTGTCATATTTGAAGCATGCAGTTCATGTTATATTAGCAAAACATTCATGTTCGAGCACCAATAATATGAATTGTAGAGGCTCAAAAGAATACTTAATTTTAATATGCTTTATATGATTAAGTATTATGGTCAACGAAATTCGAGTCTGTGTTCAAGTGCATTAAACACCTTCGTAAACCTGCACTAGTTAGTCTAAAATTGTCCTCGGTCAAAGAAACGAATGAATAAGCTGAAGTTCCACAGATGGCAGTATACCACCCGATCGGATATGGCTAGGGTTCAATAAACTTGGTTTAAAACTATATTTCGGATTTGTTGTAATATTTAATTTCTAGATGTGCGCTTAAACAATCTATATATACGTGTTTGCCAAGCAAAAGGCATTTACTATTCTTACCCTGTATCAGAAGCATCCAGTTCTTCAATTGTAAGACCGCAATGATTTTGTTCATAGCCACAGTACGTGTTATCGAAGTTGTCATGTTGTTCTCCATTAGGATTATTAAGCTTGACGTTATACGAATATTGACCGCCAAGTGAACGTACCATAGGTGGTTGACTTTGACTTCGATTAAAATAATAATATGGACTATTCCCGATAAGCTCCATTTTGATATCTTCGATAAACGTATGTATAGTTATATTGACTAACTGGTACCTTCAAATATTTTAACAAAAAACTCATAGTAAACAAGGATGGCATGTCGGAAAGGTTGGTTTTGTTTTTGATAAAATACATTTTATATTACCTTATCCATTTCATGAATCGTACTTCACATGTGATGCAATGTGCATTGTGAAGCGATACACCTGTCGTGTTTGTCGGGCGGCGTTAGTTTGTACGTGCGTTAGTATTCGCTCGCTTTGTGCGTTTTCTAGAGGAATTGAGCAACAGCTCATAAATAGAATAGTGACTAGCGTACGAGGCTCGCAACCAAACGATCTATGTTCAATACGTCGCTGCGGTAAAAGATTTTTCAGCGTTACGCAAAATACAGGTTGATTCTTGAAGCAAGGTATTAAATATCGTAAGTTGATACAACATTAATTTAAAATTTAATCAGTAATATATATGTGTTGGACTTCAAATGGTGTTATCGCACAAATTTGTCACAAAATGGCACTGTGATGGTCCCGTTTTCGAACAAAATTTTGCCTATATACCCTATAGTGGCTAGTCGCTAGTCTTCGAAGAGTGCAAAGCAGTAATTTTTTTTCAAGATTGGCTTCATTTAAATATATCACCTACAAATCACTGTTCAATATAATATTAGTAAGTTGCATAGCGACGGGAAAAGGAGCGTGAGAATTCTGTGCTTAATACTCACTATATTGTGTTTCCAAACTCGGCTTCCTGAGGCCTTATAAAGTTCGAAGATAGCAATTAAACAACGCAAATACCTTAATTGCAATGCTACGGTCATTTTAATTACATAACAATATATATACTATAGAACTTTTTTCCTTCCTCCAATGACTAAAAAGACAAAAAAATTGAAATTTATATATCACAAATTCTAAGAAAAATTATAATTTAACGAATGATTTTTACGTTGGAGGGCACAAAATACTTGCGTTATTTGGTGCATTAAACTTAAATAAAATTGTTTTTGTCGTATTTAGCAGCTCTGAAAATTTATAGACACATCTAATGACCTATATATACATCTATATTTGAGAAGTTTTACTGTTTTTGTTGTAAAAAATTACCAAATTTTGCCCCGACTCCGTCCTGCAGGGTTAATAACACAACCAATGTGGAGTTGCAACGATGAAATCAACGCGTTTAACTGGTTAAATAACTCTATACTCAGATCTTTTATATCCAACAAACAAGAAATTTGCTTTGTAAACATTTTGAAATTTTCATTTTTGGCGGGTACATTTTTTAAACTTTGGCTCATCGCTGGCAAATGTCTGATCCGACAAAAGTACATAACATTTATAACTTGTATCTCTTGATGAGAAGATTCTGCATTTTCGGACCCGAGTTTAGCCGACGCTAAATGGCCCAAAATTATAAAGTCTCCAAATCAGTTATGTGAATATTCACTTAGGAAATTATGGCAGCAGCTGAAATGAAAAGCTAGGTGCACAACTATATTTCAGTACACGTCGAACAAATAAATTCCAAATTTCAATTTCAAATGAATAAATAAAAAAATACGTCCATCTAATGAAGCGTTATGTGACGAACAACCAAGGAAAATTTCTTTTTGTCAATTTGGACGCTATTTGAGGAACCTCGTAATAATCTCGATCTCGCTAATAATTCGTATAATTCTATTTTAGCGGCCGAATAGCAAACTTTGGTAGAACTGACTATAGTCCATTTTGGGATTGTATAAGTAAATTTTGCATCACAGAGTTCACAACTATGCTATGAATCAAGATCAATCTATTTAGTCTAACTAGTCTAATCTATAAATTAGTATCCTTCATAAGTGATTCACCCAATATTTAATGAGATAGCGACCGACGATATATGTATACTGTCTTAAAATCATCCATACCAAACTGCCATCGCGTCCATGCTCATAGCAGATTGTTTGAGAACAGTTATAATGCAAGTGCTGTAATAGCTTACCGTGAAAACCAGATTTATCTTATAATAAATACTTACTACAAAAGCTTGCTCATTAAAAAACACGCATTCTGGAAATGTGAAAGTGCAATTTACAGTGCAAAGTTGCAAATTCTGCGTATGAGGTACACACATATAAATGTTAAAATTTTCCTTCCACATTTGCGATGTCATACATGGTCAAGGTCTGTGTTGTAAGAGGGTATGTGGAGCGTCGGGTGGGGGTGGCCTTTGCGATCCAGGGGAAGGGGGCCAGCCAGGCGGCGGCGGGCGGGTGGGGGCGGAGTGCAGCGTTTTCCATTGACTCCTACGTATTTGGAGTGTGCACAACCGCCTAGGAGTGGGATGTAAGGGAATCTGCCGGGGCAGAGGGGCCGACAAGTGGGTCACCTGCCAGGGGATAGTGGCACGTGCGAGGGGTGTATGGGCACCCGCCAGCGGCAGGCCCGACATTGCAGGAGGTAACCCCCTTCCCCCTTCCTATGAGAATATATGCTACAGCTGCTGCAGCGCTTTGCAACGGTCGAGGACCCAGCGAAACTGACATGATAAATATATAATTGAAACAAATGTTCGCCTTTTTATGTTGTATATACTTCGCTTTCCGCATTTAAACTAACGTATAATTGGCAATTATAAAGTTCAATTTTCATATACATGAGTGATATGATAGTTTTAAAAGTTAAAAAATGACATAGATGTTTTTCTTTGACTCGAGTGATTTGAAGTTTTATCATTGGAGGTGTAAAAACGGCACTGCGAGTACTTGTATTAGAAATTCTCAGGCTAAGTTATACGGGGTAAATAGAAACTAATCTTGTGCAAGTCATGCATGCATTGTGTCTCAAAATGGTAATGGAAGGAACGTTTTTGGTGTACTAGCTAATTCAAGCGCTAAGTATCTGGTGGCAGAAAAACATTTGAACAACTAAAGCTAAAACGCTGTGCGAAGTAACAATACGTTCAGAATTTTAGCATGTTTCTTACTACAGATGCTATCCATTTTATTCCTCATAGTGTACTATTTTGTAGCCATTAAAAGATATGACAATGTAATAATATTAACGTTAGCGTTTAATGCTAAGGTTTGATGACAGTAAAGTATGGTACTTGTCGGCTCCTTTTTTCTTATATAAAGCGCCATACACTTATTCGCACTTCCTCAGGAATTTGTAAAAATTCGACAAAGGTAATGCTGTCAAAGATATTATATAAAATAGATTTAAAATTAGCTATAAGTTCCTGCACACTAAATGTTTGATAGTGTGACGTAGACTATTGGAGGACGAAACTACCACATGGTGTGTCCTTTAAATGTAAATGCCTCATTATCATGGTTGAAAGAATAGCTTATAAAGATTACAAATTTCATTTTCCTGAGTGACTTCAAAATGGAAATATCTAAAGAAAAGTTTTATGTTTACTCTATTTAGAAAATCATAATACGTATGCGTACTTTCAAAATTAAAATCACGCATACACAGCCAACACGTTAGCACAACGTTTCATTCCACAGCACTACAACCGTGTTTCAGGCTGAGTCCACAAAATTTGGTTAGCTTCAATATTATGGCACTTGTTTGTTCTTGCTCAATTCAAAGTTTGTCTAATGCAATCGGTGAAATACTCAGCGTGTAGAGCTCCGATTTTTGCAGAAACCATAGATAGCTGAAACGCTTATCTGAATGCTTTCGACCTAAAATTATTTTTAAAATCCTCCCTTAAATTATTAGTGCTAATTATTCCAACCCAGATACAAATGTGTAATAAGGAAATTTCAGATCTAAATATTTACCAGTTTTTTACCATGCAAGGGATGCAGAAATGTTAGATCGACCACCTATGCAATTTGAAGAAGTCGGCAATAAATGACTTTTTCCAGGTGCTTTTGAAACGGATGGAATCAAGTGAGACAAAGTGAATGAATTTGCCAAAATTAGCACATTGACTATGGTACATACTTTGTGTATTGCTTTAGACTGAACGATATTAAATGTAGCACACATCTCAAAATGTTCCATAAACCCGACGGTCTCAACGAAGCATCTAGAGATAACTTTTACGACATATATTTTTTATATTTTCGATATAAAACAACATACAAAACGAGCGAAACTATTAACTTGCTTTGATCTCGAACAACAACAACAATGAATGATACAAACGTCATGAGAAGATGACAAATTTTTTCCGCCGAAAACACGGAGAAAAATGCGTCAAAATTATTGTGTGACCTCTTTGATGGTTTAAAACTAAAATTATGCTCAAAAAATCGACATCGTTCAAACGATAATAGTTGCTCGAAACTAAAGACAAGAGCAGGCAGTAAAGGTACAATTATTGTAGTTGTAATTTGATAAAAGAACAGAACACGATTTTTATATAAACTAGTCGTTAATTATATGTTTTTATACATTTAATATACAATTATGTAACCTATATAGATACTATTTGTCATATTATATACAATTATATACTTGTATATAAAATATAATACATGTATGCATATGAATAAACGCATATATATGCGCATAATAATAGTATATATATTTTGACTTCTAATAAGAATTAAAATTGGCGAAAAATTTCGTCTAATTTATACACATGATACATATGAAGCCCAGATTTCTATTTTAAATATCAGGGATTTCGATTTGGACACAAGGCTACTTCTAATATGGGACGCAGCTACATTAGGCAACTTCCAAACACCAAGCCCATTCGATCCCGGCTATCAAAACGTCAAGAGTGGGCGTAAAAATTCTCGAAAGTTGAAATTTTGCTACACTTCTTGATACACAAAGAAGCTATGGAGCATAGCAAGCCGCAGGTGCGATTCACGTGCTGCATTCGGAGCCCGCCCGATTGGCTTAGCACCTGTCTAGTATTTGGGATAATTACTGTGGTCCCTCAGGAAGGCTGACACTGGCATTTGCTCACAGGCATTATTCCTATCCCAACTTCAATCGGAAGTTGTTTGACTAAATCATCAGATTGTGTTGATGTAGATGTTAAGCGTTTGAATATTGGTAATTGCTAATTATTGTGCGAAATTTGACTCAGCCTAAGCCTCTCGAAGCTGGAATTCACTCGCATATAATTAGCCATTGTGGCTCCCGCTGGGTTCCGACCGTCCCTTAATGTTTAAAGTCGGAACCAATACAACGCAATTTAATAATTGTTATATTGGGGAACTTTAAACAATGAAATTTCAGCAGTAAACCTAATTTGCATACACGTGTGGTAATTCCATGACCGATTTCCATAACAACTTTTTGTGGGCACTTCTCGCGGCATGTTATCGACGAAAATGTTAGTAAGTGTGGTAAACCATACGCGTACGGATTGGGAACTCTCATCCTCTGGACGGATTACGGCGTGTCGACGACAAACACGTAACATAGAACGCTGCTAGAGCAAATAACACATGACACCCGAATTGAATTTCTAAGTTTTATTTCGAAGTATGTACACTGTAGAAGAACAAGGATATCAAGACATATTACACATAAGAACAATAACATGATTCAATAACGAAGGGGCATAAAATCGACAACAGGATATCTTACAAAAAATGACTCTAAGACCACATTCAGCATTGCACAGCGAGCGACTACGTTACCGTAAAAAGACGGCACCAGGAAGCAAAGATTTTGAGATGTCTAAATCAGCGAAACTGGACTCAGCTATTGGGTCGGAAAGCCTGGCTTATTGTGCTTCTGAATTCACTAGGAAATACGCGCGGCGCTAACAAAGATTCAAATCCGTGAGCACTTCCTTTGAGGAGGTTTATGCAATAAGAATTCTAGGATAACTGTGAATGCAGCTAACTTCAGACGGACAAGTAACGACAAGGGACAAATATATCAATGCACGCCACAATCGCAAATGTGACACAAAAGCACACATTGTTGAATGTATGAATTTATGGAACACTATTTGTTGCAAATCAGAATATTGCACGTTACCAGGCACGCACATATCTTGGTGTAGTCAAAGTCCCTGTCTCGCATAGAAAAAAATTCATAATTCGGTCTATTTTCTGAGCTGACGATCATTAGCTGAGACTTATTTACAGATGATAAAAGTACATGACCATGTATGAGGTATAACCACTTTCAAATTTCAGTGCTGACCGGCAGTCTATTGATATTTTGGTCGAGTGTTTCTCGCTTCCATTGTAATATACCAAACCAACTATATAAGGACGCTCATTTTGCCAGCACACAGCGGCAATTTTAACAGAAAGTTATACCTGACGACCAGTTTGCCTGATTTGTACCATTTTATGAGCGATTATACGTGAAGCTAACTCAACTGGTGTTCGAATTTAAAGATAGCGATACCAATACGAATTCGCTACAGAGTTGTAATTTTATCGTACATTTCAAGGCCTAAATCACGCCGAATATCACTAGTGGTTGAATCTTAATAATCTTTTGCGACAGGCCTACCACGAATCTTTGGACCAATGACCAGGAGCATGACCTAGAAGCTCTATTTATGTTAATTCCTTTTCTAACTAGCCAGTTAATGCCCCCCACACCGTTAAGACCGCTAAAGCGTTACTTTTTGGCTGTTTTGAAGACACTGAAGTTTGATCTTAGGTAGGTGCTAATAAAATTTTGTAGAAGTGCTTCACACTAGGCCTTAAGCTGAGATATGAAGCGATTATATATTATGGCCTAATAAACTCATAAACACTCAAATGAATACGAAAACTTGATTTTTACAGCTATGAATTATGAAGCGAAGGAGCTAGAATATTCATGGTCGAAAAAGTTTGAATTCCACTCTAACTCTCAGAACTATAGATGAAATGTTATGGTTCAATTCTCAATATTCTGATCCCCGAAATTTAATCAGAGCTGTGGTGCTTATAAGCCTACTGATTTTTAGCGAAATATAAGGGGTTTGTTATCAAAGATCAAAATTATTTACTTTTTATAGCTAAAGCAATTGTTGTGGGTGTATTGCCTGAGTTATCTCTGGTGTAACGGTCGGATTTATCAAAGTGATACGGTGATTTATCAGAATGAAAACTTGATGCTGCATTTCGTTATGGCTTAGCTTAAGCTTACCTTTATCGCTGACTATTATTAAGTTATGTGACTAACCAGATCCAGACTAACACACAGTAGTAAATCGGCACGGTGGTTTTAACTCCACAAGCACAGAGACTACGAATTGCGTTAAATGAACATGACTTGTTGATTATCTAAAACAGGTGCAAAACTGTTGTTTTCCCTATTTTTCTCGATAAGCAAGCCAAAGTTATGGACTTTCTACAGCCCAAAAGTTTTTTTATGCACTACACGAGAAATTAAAACTTCTCTGTTATCCTGACTTCGCGCATCTTTTCATCTTTATCGCGAAAAAGCACCAAACCTCTGGTCTGGTATTCAGTACATATAATATGATTTGCTGCTCAGCTGAGACAGTTGAGTTTAACGCCATTGGTTTATTTTATTGATGTTTAAAGAATGTTGGTGGTTGTTGGTTTCGGGTAGGGGAAGTGCTCTGGTCCCTTTTTCCTATCCCGTATCTGAAATCTCGGTGTGAAATTTAATGTACACCCCTATCATAGACCTGCACAAGTATAGAAAAAACTTCAGTCTAATAGAGCCAACTATTCCAAAGCCATCATATCAATGAAATATGCACGAATCTTGACTCAAAACATTGCTTTTAGATATGGGCTATCTGTTCTGTAAGTTGGACGGTGCTAGGAAGATATCGATCATATGCATATTATCTCTCAGCCAACTGTCAGTTTATAACAAATACCGCCAATGACCTTCAAGCTGAAGTAACGACTGTAGTAACTCGCGATTTTGAGACAAGATTGGTTATTTTTGATCACTTATTCAGTAACTAAAGGTTATTATCGGTTAGATATTAAGCCTTTAGTTGCAATAGCTCAGGTCTGCTGTATTGTGAAATTTTTTAATCAAATTACTGTAGTGGTTACCATGGTTCTACCCCACTACTTTACCGGGTAGATTACCACCAACAATCGGGGTAATTCTTGGTACAGGATTGGTACAGCTGGTACAGGATTGGTACAGCTGGTACAGCTTGGTACAGCTTGGTACAGGATTGGTACAGCTTGGTACAGGATTGGTACAGCTTGGTACAGGATTGGTACAGCTTGGTACAGGATTGGTACAGCTTGGTACAGGATTGGTACAGCTTGGTACAGGATTGGTACAGGATTGGTACAGGATTGGTACAGCTTGGTACAGGATTGGCACAGCTGGTACAGGATTGGTATAGCTTGGTACAGGATTGGTACAGGATTAGTACAGCTTGGTACAGGATTCAGAATTGAACTCAGCGGGTTTAATTTGATATATTTTTTGTGTGACCATTTTGCACTGTACGGTAAAGTTATATTTCCTAAATTCAAAATTTGTGTCAAGCCAAGGTGACCGCTCACTGCTAAACACTGAATGGAGCTTCTCTGTGTATTCAAATTTGAATACGCCCACTGTCGCTAATTTCAAGATACTGCCAACTGTATTCAGATGTGGTGAATATAGTTGGCAGCTCACTCTAAACGGCTTAGATAGGTGCAGCACGATGCGTTGAGTTCAATGATACCTTGTGAGTCCGTCTACAACTAATACTAGCTGACTGATCTAAGCTGAATACTTGATAATACTTGCCGAGTTATTTTTGCCCAAAGTGAGCAAATTTTTGCAGATATAGTCAAACATGTAAATTTTTTGTAAGTTTGGGCCCCCGTCGGTGCTTAGGTATTGGGTTTCTGGCACCGTTCATTGATTAGTTTATTACAAATTAACGCGCTGAATACACTGATGGCCTTAGATTGGCTCTACGACCAATATTGGTCGAATTAGGATTGCTGGAAATGAACCCCAGTTGGCTCAGTTTACCAATAGTGGGTTTTAGCAAGAGGTGCCATACCTCCACGGATATTTGTCATAGAGTGAATCTTAAAGCATCAGTACATTTCCCTTAACGAGCTAAATCCAGTGATGCTATTAGATTCACACTGCGACAAATATTGGTTGAGTTTTGTTGTCTGAAGTAATTTCCAGTCTTTTCAATTTACCACTAGTGGGGGGGTAGCACGGGGTACCATAGCTCCACGAATATTGATCCTAAAGCAAATCTAAGACTATCAGTGGATTCAGGACGGTGAGTTGTAATAAACTAAACAATGAACGATGCTAGAATCCCTGCACCTAAGCACTGACGGGGGCCCCAAGTTACCAAAAATAAGCAAGCGTTTTTTGAGCATTTAAAGGGTGAAAACCACGTATAACTTGCAAAATATACTCTCTAGAGCTTTTTTGGTAGCAGAATTGAACTCAGCGGGTTTAATTTGATATAAGTATATTTTGATATACCATGGTACACACGGGAACAACAATACGCGAATCGGTTTTGGTCTTAAACTGGGAGTTCATTAGCCCTGGGGCATGGAAAACGAAACGTATGAATAAATGTTCTTAACGATATGTTCCCATGGTTAAACGCATTATGTGGTACAAAATTAGGGTCGTCCGCCTATTCGTTCATGAGCTGTATTCGTTGTTGCAATAAAAATCTGCATTAATGCCGTAACCAAGAAACAGGATCATCTATCTTCAGCAGAAAGTTTACAAACTATATTGATTTCTAATTTGTAACGTCTTACAGTGTATCTTTGTTGGACTGGTGTCGGTCGCAATCTATTAATGATTCCTTGACGTCGGTTACCCGTGCTTACAAGTGTGAAGAACATCTGTATGTGTCCATCTCTGAATTCAAAAACTAGAGGGGTCAAACTTACTTTTTTGCCGAATTAAACCTTAATAATACCAAGAGCAAACCCAACGGTAATAATATATTTTCTATGGTGTTATTATAGAAAATATATATTATAATATATATTTCCTATAATGGCACATTTTCTTTCTCTACTTCCGAACTTGTATTGTCATCGTATGACCGCATAGGTCAATTTGGGAAAACCATTTGACCTTGGGTTGTTCTTCACACCATTTTTCTTGGCCACCTGTCAGCGCGCAGTACTGTACGTTATGTCGGGATAGCAATTTCTTATAGTTCGACGCCGTTGCCACCTACAAGTTTTATTTACAGTTTAGGGGTACGTAATTTGAACGTCGAAGGTACGTCAATTTAAGCAGAGACTGTGTCTTACGGGAACTACCAAAGTTAGTGTCGGGTACCTGAGCACCCGGGTACCCGAGTAGCGATTTACAAACCAATGCCCGTTACTAATTATTATTCGTTATACCGCGCTCTAGAAAAAATATGAGACACCGGTAACCCAACACGCGACCTACATACTGCATGCGCAGCAATCGCGGCAACGAGTGCACCATGAACGCACTGGAAAAGTGCAAAGTTTTACGATATCCATCGAAATGACGTTGCGTTGATATAATTGTGTTATTTGTTACGTGTTATATACTAAGCCCGTGAATTGGCAAATTCCTAACAACCATGAAAACGGAAGTTTAATGACACTTGAAAAAGAAGCAAGAAGTCAAACCAAGAAAGTCAAATCAGAATTAGAGATGGTAGTCTAACCATGTAATAAAATTGCCAATATATTAATTGCTGCAAGATATAATTAGGCAAAGAATAGAAATGGGTTTACACCGTCGACATCGGAATCTTCAGCTTGGACATAGAAAAAAGTAAAAGGCACAATTAGGCATCTATGTCTTTGGTACAAAATAATAAAAAAGGTGTATTCTTCATTTCCGTGAAGCCGTGTATTTCGTACAAAATTGCGTATTTTGCTCCAATTCAGTGCAAGCCCAACAGTAACTGGAAAATAGTATTATATTGTGTAATATATTGTGTGATTACTGGAAAAAATCAGACCAAGGACAGAAGCATAGCTTATATTTTTCCTATTCCAGTTGTTTAAATATTAACTCAAGTCAATTAGTTCATACTAGGAACTTCGCACCGACCGTTGGGTTTGTGCGATTTTGGCGCCGTATGTTCAAGCTGAACCCTGTTTTTAAGTGATATATGTTTCAATAGCTTTGCTCGTTAATATTTGTGAGCCTACACAGTCTCGACTATGGCATATAAAATTCATCGTTTATAAATTGACATCAATAGAATAAATGACATAGCAAGACCTCAATCACCTTTTCGTTTTGCCGTGTTCATCGTATAATTATTTTATATGTTAGGACCATCGTTTATTTGCTTGGAACAAAAAACGACTCCAAATGTAAACATTAAGGTGCCGGCGGTAGTTGAGCCAGTATCTTTTGTCCTGGTAGGATGGGACAGCTCGCTATATCCCTCGGCCACACAGCAATCAATGAAACTATGTGACAGAAATAAACACGTATACTAGCTACACGATTTGGCGATTAGAGCCTGCAAAGCCATTACAAAAAAAACTACACTTTTGGAACGACGGTTTGGATCACCCTTTATCTCGTAGCCCATACGTCTTTCCAGTTTGTTCAATAACTGAAGAAATCATAATGACTGCTGCAGAGTTTAGTTTACTCAAAGATTACGCAGCAGCAGAAGAACAATTAGTGATTGCTATCACCTAGGTTAAACTTAACGATAATAACATGATGTACATATCACCAGTAGTACAAAACAAATTTACCAAACATGTAACACCTACAAGTTTGGTATCGTATATACCATGATTAGTTTGATTAGCCGGCGCCTATATAGTTGCAGAAAAAGGCAGGCTTTGTAGAAGGTAAAGTTCAGCGAACTTCAATTCTTAATTCTGCCCTAATTAATAATTCTAGCTACGTTAATAACAGATATTTTATAACGAATGGCTTATTTCCACGCGAGTATCTATGCAGCGATATAGCATCAGTTTATAAAAGAGAAGACCGTATCACTGCTCAAACTACCGTCGAATGTTACTATTGTCAAATGTGTAAAATGTAACAGAAAGTGAAATTAACGAAGCGCTGCTAGAACATCTATACCTAATATGCTGTTATCAAGCATCAGCACCGTTTTTCTCTGAACACGTCACAACAATGCAGCTTCGTGGGTAACTGTACCACTGTACGCACCAGTTAGATGTACGAAATTCCATGGATATATTGACTTTGCTCGCGTATTTGACAGTTTCATACCCTAAACTAAACAATATTAAATAAAATGGATTTAAAACATTATGGCCCGCTAAATCTTGCTTTGTGCTACTCTGATTAGTATATAATTTCGAGTGAAATTGAACGGAAAATTTTCTGAATATATCAGGAGTAAAAGATGGTAGCTTCCTAGACCCAATTTTGTTTTTGTTGTACATTAATGATATTGTTAACAATGTAAATCATAGGTGTCGATAGGGAGTTATCACCCCAAACGCCGGACCTCCACCAGCTAAATCTACTGGCTTCGCTCCTCCCACTGAAAGCGCGTGGAAAATTTCAGTAAGATTGGGAGAAAATTGGCAAAAATTATAGTAAAATTGACTAAAGTTACTTTACTCTTTAGATGATTCTAATCTGCGAAATGTGGATAGGTGCAGAGATTTTGAGGTTATACAATCGCGCAAACTGAAACTTCCGCTAACATTGCCATATGATCAAAGCTTTCACATCGTAAACAGGGTGTTTAGAAGCTTCATAACAAATATATAATTTAGCGTATTTTTGCGTGGTTACAAATTATACCTAAGACCAATCCTAGAAGCGTCACCGCAAGTATGGTCACCTAGCGACTTAACCAATATCGATGCAATTAAAAGTGTGCAACGCTACTTCCCTTGTAGGCAACGTTGAAAATGGACCAACAACAAAAATGTTATGTGGATTGAATTAGCTTTATTAAATTAGAACATCTAGAATTGCGCTTTGAGCTTGCTAATGTTCTGTAAGATCCTTCATAGAGAGGTGGCCACAGAGATTTTAATCCATTTTCAGGTATGTCACGCAAATATCTGAGGATATTCCTTTAAATTGTACAAAAGAAAATTCAAATACATTGTTACAAATCATTTCATCACTTGAGTTGACACATAGAAGATTTTATGTGACTATAGAAATGTTTAAACGCTGCAAGCCTAAAACAATTTCTACCCGTGTTGACTGAAGTAAATAGTATTAAATTTTTAAAATATGGCAGGAACTAATAATAAGCCATGAGTAGCAGATTTTACTCTCCAACAGGTTTAATATTTTGTTAACTATTGATATTATAGTTTGTATATATTGTTTATAATTATCTTTATGAAAACAGGTATGCCGGCTGTCAGTAAACCATTGTCTAAGTTTCTGTGCTCGCTATGTTGACGTTAACACCATGCGAAACATTTGATAATAGTCGAGCTACGAGTATGTGTTTGGTTAATAAACTTCGACTGTTTTATTAAAAATTGTAAAGAACTAAAAAGACAAAGAATAGGCTTGCACCTGGCTGTAGATTACGGGCGTATCTAAGGTATTTAACGAGGTCTACTTTTTCCAGGAACTGGATGAATATTTTCGAGTTTAGGGCAGAAACAACAAACACCCGTCAAAAGCCCAAGTAAAGAATTAGAACAATCAACTACAGATCGACAAAACACCATCGGCCCAGACTGCTACGAAGTTTGGTTTAGAGAGCTTTTAACGATGAGCTCGGATTTGATTACTGTGTGAAAGACTCGGAATGCTGAGATTTATTCTGCGATAAGAGTTTAAAGCTGAGTTCACACGTTCAAATTTTTTGCTCAAATTTTGAGATCGAAATTTGAGCTCAAACTTTTTCCGGAAATACATCTCATCCATGATTCCATGATTGGATACAGGGATATTCATGAAGAGTTTGAACAGTGTTCACACGTTCCAACTTACAAAAATACAAAAAAAAGATGGTTTCAAATTTTGATCAAGATTTGAGCTCAAATTTTGATCAAAATCTGAGCAAAAAGTTTGAGCGTGTGAACACACCTTTTTTGAATATTTGAATGTCATAATCTGGTCGGATATTAAACTGCGAAGTTCGAGTGGCTCCAAATGGAGGATTGCCACACGACTTTGATACGATGTTGGCTGAGTATCCTGTTTGTGAAATAGCGCTGAACACGCTATCGGTTTTATTTTCTATCAGATAGCAGATACAGAGACAAATTTCTGAACAATTACCAAGTGAGAATACTACTATGAACCTTACAAATCAAAGGCATCGAAATAATATTGACATGACATGCTTGGTGACAAACATAAATAAAGTAAAATAAAATGGAATAAAATAAATAAAACATCAATTCTATGAAAACTTTTTGAAAGTATAAACATAATAATTATGTAAGCAAGTTTACAGCATCAAGTGCGATGCGCAAACGCTGATGTTTACTAGCAATCACAAATTTAGAACGAAGCTCAGCGAAGAGCAAAGATGGCTCAGCCTCAAAAGAGATCGCTCGATTCATCGTATTAATGTAGTGCACTTTATGCCTGCCATTTTCAAAACTCGTCATTTGTGTTTTGCAAACTTGCGTACGTCAAAGAAGGAATGAAAGCGCTACAAGTGAGAATGCAGATCTGGACTACACATGTATCTCCCATATAAGACTTGACTTGCTATTGCTGGAGATTAACATTTTACTCGTGAAAATAAAAAAATAGTATCTCGGAGACGTGTTTAGCAATTCACAAAAATGTATTTTTGCTTAAAATTGAAGCAATAAAATTATACCTTTGCATCGCAAGAGACGAGAGTTTGGAATGAAAATATTACAAACATTCGACAACTTAGAATTTGTAGCGCTCAGAGAGTTGCATTTCTTTTGTAAGTACTGATGCCACTTTTTATATCCAAAGCGTCAACAAGTGACAAACTTTCAATTGCAGATTATAAATGAATGAATAATGGTATCATGTATAAAAAATTATTAAGAACCAAAATTTGGGTGTATTAAAAACAAATTTTTGCGTCTTTTTGCCGCAGATATTGAGAAAATATAATGTGACCCAAAAAAACTGAAAAAAGAACAAATTTTTATCTCTGACGCCAAGAACACCTCTAAAAGTCAAGATCTAGCTCAGAACCAGTGGATAAAGCTCGAAATGCATCACAATGTGATGGTTGCGTCTACATAGTGATTTCGAAGAGCAGCATATTCTTCTCATGAAATCATCTTGAACTTTAAATGAAACGAATTGCAAATATCCGTAGAAGATAAAGATTTTAACCTAATGACCTACGTTTTACTAAAGATAATTAAGAGCTTTAACCGTCACATTTATTGAACAGGCGTGCGCGTGCAAAAATTTTTAAACCCGCGGATACAAGAGAAAATTGAAGGCTTGTCTACCGCCACTATTCCTGTAACCATAACCTCAGGCAATTTTTTTCAGAACCGTAAAGTCCGCATGCGAACTTATATCGGAGGCTTTGGAAGTTGAGTCAAATTGAGCCACAGTTTCATTCAAGTTTTAGGATTATAAAATTACCGACTTTGACTGAAAACTCGCCTCAAATTGATTCAATTTTAACTCAGACATTTAAGGTTAAAAAGAAACGACTCAAAAGTTGTTGCAGTGTAATAAAGGGAACCACATAGTAAGCACTAAACAAAATCACTTAGTTTACAATTTCAACAGCGGTAGCTAAATAGACCCTCTATGTTTTCAGAACATGGCTTACTCGGGCTAACAGTTCTTACAGTTCTTGAACCCAGATGCAGAGTTACTCATCGGCTTACATTAAAAACAACGCCATGGGCTTAACTAGAAAATTATGACTGGATTCTACCAAATAAATGATATTCGCCAAAATACGCAAAACCATAAACAAAAATCTGACATTTAACAAAAATCAGCGAAATCAATGACTAAGATAGTGTTGTTCAGAACGCTTAAATTACATGATTAGCTAAAATTTATTGCAACAGCAATATTTCAGAGACAGATTGACGGATCTAGCCAAATTTTTGATGCATGGTGCATATAAATATGCGCACTTCGAAGCATTGCCGTACCGAAGGGGCCCCGCTGGGCCATGCACCTCTCCAAACATTTCAAAATCCAAGCATTTGGCGCATATCAAATTGTAGCGAAGCTAGTCCTAACAAGTTTCAACAAGAATCCGTACGATGTATAATGTAGCACTCAGGACCTAGGACTCAGCTCACCACACAAGCTTAGTATAAACCTCCAAGAAATATCAAGGACACGGGACTCTCTGAACGAAATCAGTCACGGCTAAGTTAACTAATTCAATCTTAAACACAGAAAGCTAGGTCACACACTCTAAAATTTCTCTTATTATGCCCCAAGTATTTTACTATGGTCAAGAATAAACAACAGTTGAAACGGTGAGAGCAACCGTGAGGTCTAATAGTACGGCAGGGCAACCACAGTTAAAATTCTCACAAATTAAGGAAGGGGATAAGCGTCCTCCCAACAAAATCTACCCTATAATATCGGAAGGGAATAATTCGTCCTTCCTCACACAATAACTTTTAACGTTAGTACAAAAAAATTGAAGAGCTACTTACCAGCTGCGGTTTCTTCGGAGACTAACTCGCCTATAGGTATACAAAGTTACGACTATGCAGTATGTGTTCCCCCAACTATCCTTAAGTATATTATGTAACAGGGTACCCAAGAGAACAATTGTTGAAAACGGTGAGTGTGACCGTGAGGTCTAATAGTAGACAGATAAATCTCCAACCACTGCAATAAAAGGTTCCAAAAGGAAGGGAATTAGCGTCCTTCCCTGCAATACACTTAACCCTTAAACCATGGTAATACGACCAAACGCCTTAGCTAATAAGGTACCACGGTTATACTCTAACTCCACCACTAGTTCACCAACTTCTACTGTATTACAGTGTGCTCATACTCAACACCTAACAAAATTTTAACACACAAAAATAATAGAAATACTTACCAGCGGCAACAGCATCGGAGAGAACTCACCGACTGAGCTGTGAAACTCGCTTATATACCCGAGAGACTTCCCCACATCTAGATTTCCCCAGAGCTACGAATTCTAGGAAAACCACCTACCTAACAAAATTTTAAAGTGCTGCCTCGATGGTATGTGGTTTTAAAACGATCTTATAACTTTTAACTTCAGCCAACCTTGCACAAATATTAATATGATTCATGTATTCATGTAAAACGTTAAATAAATCTGCACTAAAACATTCC
>JASANE010005502.1:0-17309 GCA_030248225.1 Trileptium ribeirensis | reverse complement strand
AAATACAACGTTGCTTGATAGCCTAATAGGAACTCATTCTAAGTCAAAACACGCAATAATATGCCGAAATTACAAAAATCGCTATTTCTGGCAAAGGTTTGACGAACCATATTCGGGCCCGCAGCGGCACAGGGAGTGGTCCCACAAAAATCATGGTCACACAAGTTGTAGATCTGGATGAGCTGCGAAGCCCATGTCACCAGATATGAGCAGAGAAACACTGGTACCCTTATGACCAGATTTGGCAAAGAACCCTTAAAACCTACTTTTAGCTATTTCGACCCGGAAGACGCGTTCGCATTTGTCGCATTCAATTAAAGGGTTCATCGTCATGACTACTGCTATGGAGCTTAAATATATATCGAAATCCGCCCATCAAAAATGCGTTATAAATGACAGCGGCATATAAAAAAGTGAAGTTTTAACGATATTCCCTCAGCAAAAATCTCTGTCGCTCCGTTTCAATAAATTTGATTGCCACAACATTTTAACAATAATTTGCTTTGTGCACCATAAGCTCATTATTTGTTTTCGTGCGAAACAAACAAACTGTGCCCAGTCGTGCGATTAAAACTAGTAATGTTCCAAATTTGAGTAGTTCACTGGGTAGTATATAATCCTATTTAACTTTTCTACATAGACGACACATTGTAGCTAAAAATGAGCGCATTCTTAACAATGTTTAAAACCATAAACTACAATACACTCAAAACGATAATGTCAACAACAAGTAACACAGTAAATGAAAAAGTAGTTAGTCAAAGTATACAAAGTAAAATTATCTATGGTATTCGCTTAATAACAGATATTCTATCAAAACATTATCAAACTGCAAAATATTGTGAGATACCGATGTGAAACCAAAACATCGAGACTTAAACATTGCTTGCAGAACTTAATTGCTATTGAATTAGGCAAAACTGCATAACTTTGGGGCTAAAATTTGAAGGAAAACAATGTAGAAAAATGCAAATCTCGAAATCTTCTCCAAATTGTGGTGGGCTGTCTGTCCACCCTCTGTCACATTTTCGTCTGGCCCCCTCCCCCGACACAGGAGGAAGTGATGTGCACACACCGATGTGAAACCAAAACATCGTGACTTAAACATTGCTTGCAGAACTTAATTGCTATTGAATTAGGCAAAACTGCATAACTTTGGGGCTAAAATTTGAAGGAAAACAATGTAGAAAAATGCAAATCTCGAAATCTTCTCCAAATTGTGGCGGGCTGTCTGTCCACCCTCTGTCACATTTTCGTCTGGCCCCCTCCCCCGACACACGAGGAAGTTACCACCAACCGATACAGAAAATGCTAATCCTATTCCGAACCAAGAATTATATTAAATAACGCTAAATGGTTAAAAATTGCTTTTAACCTAAAGAGAGACTGCATCACAGCATTTCTTAATTGAATTCGTGACTATTTTTAGCAGCTTACGCTAGAAACACTGAATTTTGGAATTTTTTATAACTTTTGACCATACCCCACCCACTTCCGAGCTGCCTCCACTTCAGCCTTATTATAGCATATGGCGCCTGCTGGTTCCAATATACAACGGCCCAGCTTGAGACCCTTGGCGAAATTTTGAGCAAATTGGAAAGCCACTAGTACAGCGCTCACACCAGTCATATCCCGCAAGCGAAAAATGTAATCTAAGTAGTGATGCAGCCTGAGCAAGTTTTTATGTACGGAGCGGACAGCGCCATGATCCGGACCGACTAAGTTAAAAACATATTTTCAATTAACAAACATAATTTTTGTCTAACATTGGACCACATTTGTTGAGGTTTATTTTTAGAGACAGTTTTGACTTACATTTTTTTTGTAGAAAAATGTTGTCGTAATACATGTTATTTACAAATTAAAATTGAGCACAAAATTAAATTATACGAAAAAATTTTGTATATTTACAATTATTGTGAGCAGTAAAATTTCAACGTTATGGAACAGTCCGAACTGACAAATTAGAAAGTCGGTCCGGACCACGGTCCGCGGACACCACTAAATGTATGTCTATAACTGCGCAAATTTATGCAAAAACAACATGGTTATATATAATCGTTGTTTGCATAATGGAATTTGTGTGAATTTGCCCGCTCGCTACAGCAACAAAGGTACTTTACCGACGAATAAACCATAACTTAATTACTATTAACACAAAACACTGCACAACATAAAATTCATAAGCACTGTACATCTAAATAGACAGTAAGGATTTACCTAGAAATAAACCGTACCGACAAATATTTTGAGTGTACTATATATGAGCGAAAGAGTGCAATAAGTCTGGTAGTAATTAAGCTTTCTCACTGATGAAACATAATGCAGTAAGGTAAGCGTGTATATAATGATGACAGATGATAGCGAAGCGTGAAAATATAATAGCATTTTAATATAAACGCTTTCTTACTGATGAAACATAGTGCAGTGCCGTAAGGAGTAAGCTTATATATAACGATGGTAGATGATAGCGAAGTGTGAAAACCCAGTAGATATTTAATATATATCGTGTTCCAAACATTACGACACGACGAATTATAATAGCTATTTGTCATATTATAAACTAATTGATGAGACTCACCATCCGTTGTAGGCCCAGAGCCCGGAATAAAACGCCAACGCCACGGAACCGGGATTCAAATTACTTCCAGACCAGGAATGGTTAAAATTTTCAACATAATCTGCAACAAAAATACACCAATATATATTATGTATCGCTATATAGAAAAATATAAAGCTCTGTCAAAAGTGCCTATTGAATAAGTTCTGATGAAATAACAATGTATGGCACTATTATAGTAGGGTACAAACCGCAAAAATAATCCTAAGATTTGAGAAAACAAAACTTTGTAGAATCTCCAAAATTGTAAACGGATACGTTAAAATATACCACGCTTGAAAATAATACTAGGCCAGCGCCCTGGTTAAAATCTAAAGATTAATCAAACTATTTTCTTAAGTGTTGAATAACGCGAAATATCACCTATAGTAGTTTGTTATTCACCAATGCTTGAGTTTAAATGTGGTTCGATAAACTACAACTCGCTCGATCTTAGATTTTTAAGCAAACGCAGGCTTACTATTTATTTTCATAACTGGTACATAAACAACATTAGCGGTGTATAAAAAAACTCGTGCTACATATAAAAAACTATCAGTTTGACAAAATATCATAGACGTTTTTGATATAACGAAAATGTGGAAGCCTATTTTAATTTTGATTTCTTGAAAATGAAAATCGATTTCTTAGATGCGTCCAAGAAAATGGGGCTTACATAAAACACTGATTAGAACGTGTAGTTTGAAACACATTCAGCACTTACTATACGGTGAAGATGTTTTGTCTTACAAACTTGTTATTCATATTACACGCATCTGGAATGTCCACAGCCTTCAGAAAAGTGGGGATTTTGGGAAGCCCATGTTAATTCTCGAGGAATTTTTAAAGCTGGCTTCTCCAAAGTGGGGTTGAGGGCCCTGGCATTTTCCGGTGCCCCAGACAAATACGGTCCGGTTGCGACCTTTCCGCAAAATTATGTGTCCCATCGGCAGAGAGCCCCTTGGAAAAATTTTTTTACTTCCTCCCGGTAAAACACACACCAGATGACATAAACAATATTGACAAAATTTTTAACAAAAGTCCATTCTGAAGTTAAAAATTTGACTAATTTCATAAAAAATTAATTTTAAAATTTCGACGGTCCCAGTTCAAGCCAGAGGTCTCAACATTCAAGACCCCTCGCAAAATTCCGCTCCTCCAGTTGTGAACCAGGCCCCACTGTTCGCGCCCCCACCAGGCAAAATTTTCAGCAAATGGAGTAGCCAGTAAAGTGGGCAAAAGAAATTTTGTTCTATATGCTACACATTTGCTTTATTTCTTTTAACTGTCCTTAAATATTTGCAGGCTGTAAAACAGTGGATTAGAATTAGAAATAGTACTTATTGTTTAAAAATGTTTAGCCTACGGAAAACATCAATTTATAGGGACATTAATGATCATGGTTCACGTCGTACACGAAATTTTTGAATAAGGGGAGAGCGTAGACATGGAGTTTAGAAAACGGGTCTCCTCACTACCACTTCAAATAGACCAACGCATCGTGTAACATCATATGTTACACGCAGTTCAGGATGTTTGACAAAAGTGAAAAAATTTCAGCTCACTTTTAAAATTATACAAAAACGAACGACCACAGCACACATCACAAAGAACTACTAACCGCTCTAAAGTCGCCCGACAACAATTTGTTTTAATATAGAATTTTGTCACTAATTTTAACACGCTTGAAAATTCGAGCGACACTCGTCCGACAAACAAAATGCTGCAGTCACTTCTATTGGACAATGCATACGGTTCAGCTTGGTACTTTAATTTACAACATATTAAACAATTTCAAGTTATAACTTCGAATATATAATCATAAACGAAAGAGTCAAACCAATGCATACACGTACACCTTACAATTAAAAAGTAATAATGAAAATAACGCTCCAAAATAAGAAGGAAAGCTCATAACCTTGGCGGCGTTTTTTGCCAAGGCTACACCCTACTCACTCATATTAATTGTGGCCACTCCAAACGTCAAAATCATGCCTAGGACATTGCCTGACGGGTCCGCCAACTTCTAACTGGGGCCGATTCCTCCAGTTCACCTGGTGGCTGGTGGTCCACCAAGTTGAACTGAGGAACCATAAAATGAAGGGGAGTGAGAGAATAGGTGTAGTATGTAGATGATAATTTAGAGTTTCAAAAATAAAATGAACTGTAGGTGTTAGAATACATCAAAACGGTGTAGCTTAATGTCAGATTGCAATCATGGATTTGTAATAAGGGGAACTTTTAGCGGCTTTTTAGTCCCAACAGAAAACCAAGTTGAACTGAGGAACCATAAAATGAACTGTAGGTGTTAGAATACATCAAAACGGTGTAGCTTAATGTCAGATTGCAATCATGGATTTGTAATAAGGGGAACTTTTAGCGGCTTTTTAGTCCCAACAGAAAACCAAGTTGAACTGAGGAACCATAAAATGAACTGTAGGTGTTAGAATACATCCAAACGGTGTAGCTTAATGTCAGATTGCAATCATGGATTTGTAATAAGGGGAACTTTTAGCGGCTTTTTAGTCCCAACAGAAAATATTTCGTCATTTTAGCCTAAACAAAAATTCACATCTTTTTAGCACAACATGGAAAAATTTGCTATTTTTAGTTTCGTAAAAAAACTACCAGGGGGTCTCGTGAACAGGAAGAAGGGAAAGCCAAGTTTTCCAAATGGGCGTGAATTGTGTTGGGGGATGACGAAATATACCGCCCCCTAGCTTTGCCTGGAGAAACCATAATTATAAATGGTAACACGATATCTACATAACTAAATACCACTGATCAACAAAAATCTGTTATGAAAAGAAACACATTAGATGTTTCAAATTTTTTTAGAAACATCAACTGTAGCGATTTTTTCTGAAAGAATAAGATTTGACTATCACTGTTGAAACATCAAATCGGTCCATGCCAAACTTATGCTCACATCGACAACGATTATTAATTATGAGAAAGTTTCAGCTAAAACCAATATTAATAGCAACCTCACCTCCGCCAATGAAAACAAGCGCAATGCCGGTTAGGATTATCAGTGCCAACGCGATCAACTTTGCAACGGTGAAAATATTTTGAACCAACGTAACAAGACGAACGCTAATGCAATTGACTAGTATAAGTAGTACTGAAAAAATACCGAATATTTATGTCAACAATAACAATATTCAGTGCAAAATTACAAACAAATCCCGGTACAACAGACATTCCAGGACAAGAAGGCTTAAGCGATCAGATCTCCGCATCCTCTTTGTCTTTTGCATTCCTGTGCTATCATATATGTCTGCAGCAACCAAAGCGAGTTTCGTTTACAAGTTGAAGACAAAACACCGTCTCACGCGGCAAACCAAACAGGAAATCTCAATTACTTTTTGCGGATTTACGGACGAAGTCATACAGTTATTTAAGCAGAAAACGGTTTCAATAAATTTGGCGTATATAAGTTTTACACCTTGACCGTTGTCTATTAGCATTAGCGAAGTTGATTATGAAGTGTATAGCTATGTTTGACACATCCAAAACACTGATAAAAGTAACAAAAGAAAATGCAATCCTAATACTGAACAGAAAATCACGAGCAAAAAATTAGCAAAACACTCAAAGACGAACTAAACTACACTTTAAAGTAACGAAGACCAAACCATTTTAAATTTTTGCTTGGCAATTGTAAACGCACAACTAAGTACTAAAATTTTTCATTAACAGCTTGTTAAACATTTTGCATACCGGGGCAAAAGTGTCATAAAAGTTAAAAGTTGTGAGAGTAATTATAGGTTTCGAATCTTGAGTTACAAGATGCGTTAGAGTAGTGTTATACGTACATTGAATTTAAGTTGTGTGAGTATACGTTTATCGTATGTTATTATTATAAGAATGGTCGTGTCTTAGCACAAGTTTATGTTGTTGTGACGCTAGAGCAGTGCCTTACGAGACAATATGAAGGTCGATATGGCGTGGTACCACACTCTTCCCTGCAGCGATCAGCACTATCTTAATTGTCATGGCCAGTGTTGTTTCATATTAACACGAATCCTCTAAGCAGTCATAACCCCGAAACATCTTTTAACATTGTACGACCGTCTAAAAGCTTCGGGACAATTTTGTTCAGCATTGTCTAATGCTTGACATTGTCATAAAAGGTATCGACCATTATAAGTCAGAACTATTGTTGCCAACAATATTTTTATCTTACCAGCAAGAAACAAAAAACTTAGTACAAAGAAAGAAGCAGTACGCACTACACCGGTTAGTGAGCAATAATTAAAACTTGATGTATTAACGTGAATGTCAAGTTGAGCGGACTCGAATTCAAATATTTTTATATACCCCATACATAGAGAAAAAGTTAAAAACTTAATTTAAAAGACATAATAAAGTTTAAAAATGTCAAAGCAATGATTGGACATTAGGAAAAATTCACATATATTTTACATTACAGCACAGGTAAAAAGCGACGGTTTTCATACATGTTTTGGATTCGTCGACAATACACATATATACATTCCCCTATTATATTACAAAAGTAGTTTTAGCCCTACACTACACTGAAACAAAGAACATAAACTCACTTACACAACCGGCTGCTACACTGCATTAAAGAAGATAAACTCGCTTAAACAACCGGCTGATACACTGAAATAAAGAAGATAAACTCACTTAAACAACCGGCTGCTACACTGCAATAAAGAAAATAAACTCACTTAAACAACCGGCTGCTACACTGCAATAAAGAAAATAAACTCACTTAAACAACCGGCTGCTACACTGCAATAAAGAAAATAAACTCACTTAAACAACCGGCTGCTACACTGCAATAAAGAAAATAAACTCACTTAAACAACCGGCTGCTACACTGCAATAAAGAAAATAAACTCACTTAAACAACCGGCTGCTACACAGAAATAAAGAACATAAACTCACTTAAACAACCGGCTGCTAGCAACTGTGGAGCGTGTGGCGGTGGATCGCAGTTGGGATAAAACGGTCGTAAGATGTACAGCGCAAATGTCATCGCCACAGCGGTCATGGTGCACGGTCGAACAATAATGCATTCAATCCACATCCGCAAAAATCCCATAAACGGACCGAACGCTTCGTACACATACGCGTAGTCGCCGCCTGATTTTGTTATGAACGTTCCGAGTTCGGCATAGCAAAACGCGCCAGCCGCCGAAAATATCCCACACACGACCCAAATGAGCAACGAGAAACCGACGCTGTTGGCGTCTGCAAGCATATAATGTGCACAATGTCACAAAAAATATTCTGGATTTCCATGGAGAGCCTACCGTAGTTAAGCAACATCCTCTTAAAAGTGCTTTATGTGAGAAACGTTTTAATTTTTCTCGCAAATTATCTAATTTCGCTAAAGTGATTTTTATAATATGGTGAAAGATACATTCAAATGAAGCATCTCATTATTTTCAGCATCATCGAAAACCTTTATAACCACAAATGCAAGAAATTATAACATTAGGTTGAAAATCACGGAATAATGCATGGCTCACGCGAGGGTTCTGTCCACAGTGTAACATTCCAAAATGGTACACCGGTCACAGATACGTTCACATATATAATTCATTCCCATCATTATCAGCGTACTCGAAAGCCTTTACCCCAAAAAGTGCAGCAAAATTATATATTATTTCAAATACCGGCAAATCAATTTATCCTTTTTAGCATCCTCGGAAACCTTTGTAACAGCAGATGCAACAATGTATGACATTTCATTTAAGCCATGAAATCATTCATGGATTAAAGAGGGTCCCATGTGATACAGGCTGATTTCAAAAAGAGTATATCGCTGACATATACAGTCAAATAAATCACTTTGCCATTTTCAACATTCTCGAAAACCTGTAATACATAGCAGACGCAACAAAATATGACATTCGATTGAAAGCATCGAAATCAAGCATAGTTCTTGCGGGGAGGGGGAACGGTGCCTGGGGATTCAGTACCATTTAAAAAGATACATCGGTAGCAGATACGTTCAAAGGAATCTCTACATCATTTCAGCATCCTCGCAAACTTTTGTAATAACAGCTGCCACGAAATATAACATTACATTGAAAGCAACCAAATAATGCATTGTTCTTAAGAGCGGTGGTGCCATGGGACACTGTACTAGTCCAAAAGAGTACATCGATCACAGGTACAGTCAAATACATCACTTAGTTTTTTCAACATGCTCGAAGACATGTAATGGCAGATGCAAAAAATATGACATTACATTGAAAATCACGAAATCATGCATAATTCTTGAGTGGGGGGTTTCGCTGGCGATACAGTACCATTCCAAAGAGGGTATAACAATCACAGATATGTTCGAATGAATAGCTCCATTGTCTTAAGTGTCTCCAAAGTTTTTATAGTGACCATATATATAATGCTTATAATGATTATCTTAAAAATATGATGTATAAAGGGTAAAATGGGCTTGTTTCGATCTCATTTTGTGCCCCTATCTCCTTATCCACGATTATGACCAAAAAGTTAGTCAACAAGGTTGCACATATTATCCGAAAAACATAACACACCTGCAACATTTTTGATACGCCGTCTGTGCTTTGAAATATATATCTAAAATGTATTTTCAATCAGTCACAAAAGTTGGGGGTAGCCTACAAACGTTGATGCAGTTTACCATACCCGATGCGTGGATTCAACAGATGAAACCTATATGGGGTGACCAGTCCTATATTCTACTATATGCACGACATACTATGAGAATATCTTCATTCTTTCCTGAGATTATTAGAAAACACTATCCGAACGGATGTACAGACACGGTAAAATTTATCAGTGCGCATACAAGTAAATGCTTGCCCGCTTCATAATTAAAGAAATATATATATAATAGTTTTCTCACTTACGTTCATGAACACCTTTCGGTGAGACAAATATTCCACTTCCGATAATACATCCTACGATAACCATAATACCACCAAATAGATCGATGCTTGCTTTCAGACCAGGTTCGCTTCCGTTCGTTTTCGCCGATTCCTCGCCACGCGGCGCCCTCGACAATCCCGTTTTGGTACCCTGGCTATTACTAAGCGCACCGTTCTTAGCAACATCGGGCGACAAAGCCTCGGTTGTTGGCCGATATACGGGCGGTATAAAACTAATGCCCGTGTGGTCTGAATCAGGCATCGTTGCGTAACCGAATTCAGCCATAGCTATTGACTTGAATCCTAGTACAAAACTAGTGGAATGAAACAAAACTTAATACTATATAACAACTAGTTTAACATGCATCTATAACAATCAATATATACCATAGTTGTCGTTTCATATTTATTTGATAAGTCAGGTAATTTAAAGTTCCAAATTTTTAATTTAAAACAAACAAGCGTTAATTTCGTGCAAACTCATTCCGACAACAGCGAAGCTATGTAGCATTACAAGCATTGACACTCCCAATACATTTCCGCTGCTCAGTAAAACGAGTTTTCCGTATAAAGAAAGCCAACGATACAGTAATGCAAACTTTTGATATATATGTATATATATAAAGAATGTTTATATTTCGACAGATATCAGATGTCGGTTACATGCGGAAACAGCGGCGTGATAATCCTGACAAAAATATAATTTCCCTGTTATTCTATAACTGGAAGTGGCCGAACTGATCCGAATTAAATCAAACTTAACTGTATACATGTTACTTAGTAGAATGCGTATTTAGTCTATCAAATTTCTAACTTGTGCGAGCAAAAGGATGGTAGCTGCTTTTTGGACAAAAATCAATAAAATTATTCATACACGCGCAAGGTAGCGAGTGCCGGGAGGGGGAGCGGCAGGGAGAGGTTACATTTCCCAAAGTCCGTAATTTTCCTTACCCTTTCTATCTTTGCTAAGATTATGTTCTCTAGTTTGTGAGAAATCGTGCCCTTGCCTGTAATTTTGCCCAATTTAACCATATTCACGAAAGGTAACGGCGCCTGGGGGAGGGTTCATCGCAGTGCGGACTACCCGCCTGGGAGGGTGCTCGGCGTTTAGTCCTTCCGGAGCGGATTACCCCACTTACTCATCTATGATCAAGTATGAAAATTACTGGTTTTACATTATAATGAACGTTTGCAGTGGTGCACGTGACCGTTAACTATGTATCATCAGTATTGAAATATATGTCAGTTACAAGTCGAGTCAATACGAGTTACGAGAAATAATAGTCAATTATAGATACATCGAATGTATTACCGTAAACTTTTATTTTCGTAAGAGAAGTCGATCACAGCAGGCACATTCGTAAGACCAAAATTTAGTACAAGACGCATCTCTATCGCTATGGTCTGAACAGATATATATCTTAAGATGTACAAGTGTCCCTAAAGGCGTTACTTAAAGCAGTATACTGAAGAAATAAACTTTTCCGGTGTCCAAAATTGCAGAAACGCTTACGCTCTCCAGACACGTAGCCAGGGGATGCTAGGAAAAGCGACGAGATTGTTTTTGTCCCTTCCAAAAGAAAACAGCTCAAAATAAATTGACGAGTGGTAGGTAATTTATTTGTAGCCAAGAACTATAACTCGGAGAATTGAATTTGTTTCCTCCAGTTATCGGTCGCTTAATGCAGATATTTTCTGCAATTTTTTACTTTTGCAAATACCTACTGTGTAAATTTTATCTAATGGAATATTATATAATTATAAAAGAATTTTGCAACCACTGAAGTAGGCTTGAACCCCACCACGAAATTTTGTCTGGCTACATGCGCGGCGCGCTTCATGAATATTATGTAAGGCGTTGAAATGTTCATTCCATGTAAACTTAGCAATTTTATTTTTATCCGAACTGATTGTGATGTATCTTTCCTTTTGCGCATCGTCACCGAAGACGTTCTTGCTCTTCGTGATCAGTATCTACGCCCTAACTTTTACGCTGCGGCATGGCTAAGCTCTAGTCACTCTTAGTTGAGATAGTTGAGCACCAAAGACGTAGCAAGAATATTTATTAGCAACATGATATAAAATATTAAAGCAAGGAATTGCTTAGGCACCCGCAGATTCTGCTCGCGCCAGTATTCTTTAGTACCATCCTGTTCAGATCACTCTAAAAACTCCACATGTAATCTTGACCTGATTTAAGCTATTTTGGCCACTTAAGCGTCTTACTTTTGCTCGTCCCTACTCCTATTAGTGTTACGATTAGGTTATGTACTATTTTACTATTCCTCTTGTGAAGTTAGTACAAGCGCCGCCGCCGGGTGGCTGATAGCTGTACGAGTAACTAAGTAACTGAACCTAAGAAGGTTGAGCAATAACAGATTTAGGTTAGTTGATACTTTTATAAAGCTCTTGTGAGTTGATACAATCGCCCCCGACTTGCTGACGACTGTACGATTATTTGATTACCTCAACCAGAGCCTTGAGTTACGCTATTACTTGGCGGTTATATTAATGTAGTCGCCCCCGGCTGGCTGGCAGGCTACGCTATAACTACTCAGTTACAACAGTAATTCGCTTCGAAACCACTAAGGGAGGGCAGTTATCAATTCAATTATCGCTCCTGGTAAGGATTATACGCCACTAAAGTTCCTTATTTCCTTTGTAAAGGAAGATAATATTACTAGAATTATTTAGTACTTTAATTAGAGATACTTATATGTGAAGCCATAACATCTTGACGCTCCGTTCGTTGGGTAAAAACCATAAATTCCAGAACAAACATCGAAGATCCGTAAACACGCTCTACTATGCGTAATTCTTTATGCCTTAACGTCTAGCACCAGGTAATAAGCCACAAAAGCATAAATCTCTATAGGTAACGCTCCCAAAACCTTATTTAGACCATTCGTGAAGCCGACATACAAAAAGATAAGACTGACGGAATACCGTGAGCTACCGTAATATCGGGTAGCTATTAGGGAACGACCGAATAGTGGAAATGACCGAACACTGAATACGCGGTCATTTTGAAATGACCGAATACCGAATACTAAGCAGTGTTAATATGGCGGAATCGCGAAAGGCGTTGTACATACTTGCATATATTGTATGTGTATATGTATATATATACATATATTATATAATACACATATATATAATGTTGCTCCTTTTCTAACCGCTCTATAATAGACCCATTATGCATATATAATCCGTTCGGCGTCCGTTGTAGGAGTGTCTGAGAGAATTATATTTGTCTGGCTTTCTGCTGGCTCCCCTTTCCAAATAGGTTGTCGTCGTCAACTGCCGATCGACTGATCTTCATGCACAACAACCTACGCTACCTAAACTTCAATTATTAAAACTGAAACAATACGGCTACGGTCCTGTATAGGAAAAGGTGTTGGCGTACCTTGCCTCCGGAGCCTCATAGCCCAATCCCAAGCTGTTACCTGTGGCGATGGGATGAATGGCAGATGTGTGATCTGTCGCGAACGGTAAAACATGACTGATAAAGAGATCTTGTTAATATAATGAGCTCACTGCATGTTTCGTGTTCTTTACATATTTTTGTCATTTAATGAGAATATATGTTTTGCTGGAGCTTTATTGATCGACCAACTATTCGGTATTCGGTGATTTTTTCTGACCGAATACCGAATAGTGCCAAAAATGACCGAATACCGAATATTCGGTCGAACCCTAGTAGCTATGTAACCTAATCGTAACTATATAATAAACCTGTGTAATTCTTTTACACATCAATTCTCGACGAACAACGAGAACTCCACTATCTCAATGCAAAGCAAACTGAAAGTAGGTTACCTAATAATTCCAAGCCCAAGCTGTTACCCGTGGCGATGGGATGAGTGGCATATGGGTGATCTGTCGCGAACGGGAAAACATGACTGATAAAGAGATCTTGTTAATATAATGAGCTCACTGCATGTTTCGTGTTCTTTACATATTTTTGTCATTTAATGAGAATATATGTTTTGCTGGAGCTTTATTGATCGACCAACTATTCGGTATTCGGTGATTTTTTCTGACCGAATACCGAATAGTGCCAAAAATGACCGAATACCGAATATTCGGTCGAACCCTACTAGCTATGTAACCTAATCGTAACTATATAATAAACCTGTGTAATTCTTTTACACATCAATTCTCGACGAACAACCAGAACTCCACTATCTCAATGCAAAGCAAACTGAAAGTAGGTTACCTAATAATAGGAATTAAGCCAAAATATGTAAATTGGTAATAATAATAATGGTAGCAATAATTATTATAAAATTAATAAATTTCTTGGTTTGGAAGGTTGGTGGGGTAGGGGTTATATAGTAATTTTGTGAAAAAGATTAATTTGTAGTTTTGGGGTGCGGTTTTGGTTTATTTTGGGGTGGTTGAACAGGTTTAGACCCGGGAACCCCTTTTGTAGCATAGTGGAGTTCTCGTTGTTCGCATAGAAAATTAATGTATAAAGAATTACGCATTATATAGTTACGATTAGGTTACATAGCTACTAGGCTTCAACCGAATATTTGGGTATTCAGTCATTTTTGGCACTATTCGGTATTCGGTCAAAAAACCCACCCATCAATGATTCGTCGATAGATAGACACCCACCCGGACATATATTCTCATTAAATGAGCAAAAAGTAAAGAACACGAAACATGCAGTGAGCTCATTATTAACAAGTACTTATCATCATGTTACCGTTCGCAACAATCACACATCTCATTCATCCCATCGCACAGGTAACACACAATTTGAGCTATGAGGCTCCGGAGCGCAAGTACGCCAACACTTTTCCTATACAGAAACCGGCATTATACTTTTAGTTTTAATAATTGAAGTTTAGGTAGCGTGGTTGTTGTGCATGAAGATCAGTGCGATCGGTGACGACAACAATTTGGAAAGAAGCCACGCCGGACGGGTGTGGGTCTCTCAGACACTCCTCAACAAACGCATTCTATATATGGGTCTATCTAGAGCGGTTGAGGAGCAACATTATATATATGTGTATTATATAATATATGTATATACATATACATATACACATACAATATGTATGAGTATGTACAACGCCTTAATTCCGCCATATTAACACTGCTTAGTATTCGTTTATTTAGGTATTTTTTTTTTTTTTTTTGTTCGTCGTTTTGTCGTTTCCCCTAATAGCTACCCGACGTACGGTAGCTCACGGTATTCCGTCAGTCTTCATCTTTTTGTATGGGCTAACAAATAGTTCTTAATAAGGGTTTTAAAACATATTATAAAGATTTATGCTTTTGTGGCTTATTACCTGGTGCTAGACGTTAAGGCATAAAGAATTACGCATAAGTAGAGCGTCTTTACGGATCTTCGATGTTTGTTATCAAAATTTATGGTTTTTACCCAAAACGAAACGGAGCGTCAATGTTATGGCTACATATAAGTCTCTCATTAAAGTACTCAAATAATTCTAGTAATATTATCTTCCTTTACAAAGGAAATAAGGAACTTTAGTGGCGTATAATCTACCAGGAGCCTGGTAATTAAATACCCCTCCCTTCGTGGTTTCGAAGCGAATTACTGTTGTAACTGAGTAGTGTAGCGTAGCCTGCCAGCAGGGGCGGGGGGCGGAGTGTAACCGCGTGATAACGTAGTAGAGGCTATCATTTGAGGTCGGTAGAATGATGGTACAGTAGTCACGGTAGAGAGGCCGATTGTATCAACTCGGCAAGAGCTTTATGAAATTATCAACTAACCTAAATATATTGCTCAAAAACCTTTGAGCATTTACTTAGTTACTCCGTACAGTGTCGCCCGCCCGGCCGGCCAGCCTGTCTAAGACTCAGAGGAATAAATAGTACATAACCTAATCGTAACACTAATAGGAGTAGGGACGAGGCAAAAAGTAAGACGCTTAAGTGGCCAAAATAGGCTTAAATAGGTCAAGATTACATGTGGAGTTTTCATCTAAACAGATAGTACTGATTGGCACAAGGCACAGATTGCTACAGGGTGCCTAGCAATTCCTTGCTTTAATATTTATATACATGTTGCTAATAAATATTCTTGCTACATTCTTTTTTGGTGTCGACTTGTCTAAATTCATTCAACTAAATTCACCCATCTCACTATTTTTGATCTCACTAAGCTAATACTGATACACAAAGAGACATTCAGTAACAATCGCCCAAAAAGATACATCACCCAAATTCATAAAAATAAAAATACCTAATTTTACATGGAATGAACATTCAACGCCCAAATATAATATTCATCAAAGTTTCGCGCACACTATCACCCAACCAAAATTTCATAATTTCCTATCAAATATATATATAATATATATTTCCATTAGATAAAATTTACACTATAGAATAAAAATTCACCTATCACCAATTTAACAACCAATAATTTCCCAAAATTCTCCATTCTAATTTATAATGTACAATAAATTCACCTACACTATATTTTTGATATTTTTTCTTTTGAAGTGTAACAACCAATCTATAGTTTCTAATTATATTTTTGTGACATAATTTATAATTTCCCACTATATTTTTTTTTTTTTGTACAGTATATTTTAGTAACACCCAATATATATATTTTTTCGTGTAACAAAGTATATTTTCGTGTAACAATCTATTTATTTTCTCTAATTTTTTTTGGTGTAACAAATATATTTTGCTGTAACAATCTTTATTTTCTATCAAAATTATCAGAAATTTACTCTAATGTTCTGCCAAAATTCATCTATTTACTCTAATGTTCACCTAAAATTCTAACTGACATATTTAATACTAAATATATTTTATAGTTTAACAGTCACCTACACCCAAAATTCACCATTCACCTAAATGTTCACCTAATGTTCATCTATCATCATCCAGATTCATCATGTAATCACTACAAAGCCTCCCAGGCACAGTAGTCACTACACCATTACTTAGTAAATATGAGTTAATTAGGAGCAATTACAGGCAAGGGCACGATTACAGGACTAGAGAAGCTAAGGGTCTTCACGAAGTGGAGAGGTAAGGGACGAAATGTAACCTCTGCTACAGTAAGTTACCTTGCGTGTATGAATAATTTTATTGATTTTCTCCAAAAAGCAGCTCATCCCTTTTGCTAAATTTTCACAGTTTGAAAATTTGATAGACTAAATACGCATTCTACTAAGTAACATGTATACAGTTAAGTTTGATTTAATTCGGATCAGTTCGGCCACTTCCCGAGTTATTGGGGATGACAGGGAAATTATATTTTTGTCAGGATTATCACGCCGCTGTTTCCGCATGTAACTGACATCTGATATCTGTCAAAATATAAACATTCTTTATATATATACATATATATCAAAAGTTTGCATTACTGTATCGTTGGCTTTCTTTATACGGAAAACTCGTTACTCGAGCAGCGGAAATGTATTGGGAGTGTCAATGCTTGTAATGCTACATAGCTTCGCTTGTGTTTGTCGGAATGAGTTTGCACGAAATTAACGCTTGTTTGTTTTAAATTAAAAATTTGGAACTTTAAATTACCTGACTTATCAAATAAATATGAAACAACAAGTATGATTATATTGATTGTTATAGATGCATGTTAAACTAGTTTGTTATATAGTATTAAGTTTTGTTTCATTCCACTCATTTCTATTAGGATTCAAGTCAATAGCTATGGCTGAATTCGGTTACGCAACGATGCCTGATTCAGACCACACGGGCATTAGTTTTATACCGCCCGTATATCAGCCGACGACGAGGCTTTGTCGCCCGATGTTGCTAAGAACGGTGCGCTTAGTCAGGGTACCGAAACGGGATTGTCCGGC
>JASANE010005501.1:0-16013 GCA_030248225.1 Trileptium ribeirensis | reverse complement strand
ACGTATTTGCTCCCGAACTTACCTCTCAAAAATTTGCTGTCACCTTGAGTAAGACTGACAACGACAATTACTTGAAGCATTTCGCATCGAAAGAGAAGAACGGTTAGATATGGAAGCCGAAGAAGAACGAATTAGGGAGCTTAGTCGACAAGTCGTGAGGCGATCACACCGAAGTGGAGAGATGACGAAACAAAACAAAGCGCAGAACGAAAGTTCCGACTGAGTTCAAACAATGCCAGACGTCTCCGCACCAAACTTTTTGAACTAATGGTGTCAGCAGCCGACGCCGACATGGAAACATGTTCACGAGAACCAGGCGTCAAAAGATTCGCTCTGGAACAGCAGATGTAGACTATGACTCAAGTCAGGGGTATTGTGACCGTTTGGAAAATCAACAGAAGACGGGCGACATGGTTATTCGCCGTAGCAAAAGTCTTCCGAAATTGCTGCTACTGCTGCTAACAGCGGCTTGTAGTCACATACAACGACCTGACCGTCAACCTACGCAAGTGGGTATTTCCTAATTTGATGATTTGCTTTAACCATTAGATATTTACAAATTTGGCGGTTACCTAAACCAACAGGAAGTTTGCTATCTTTATTCTTACGGTTCCAGCGAAGTTGCAGTTATACAAGCGTAACTTTATACTATACGAAACGAATGCCCGGCTATGCTCTATGAACGTGGACGTATTTCTTTGCAGATGAAAATTTGAAACGCGAAGCAAAAATGGATGAAGCGATGACAATAAAGGAAATGCCAAAGAATGGAAGATTTTAGATAATACAGTGCTGGTAAACTGGACGATAACGGCGGATTTTGGCCAACACAAAACAAGCTTAACTGGTATTATCCTGGTGGTGGTGTTCATTGCTGCTACTGGAAGAAGTTTGTTGTTGTGAATTGCATGTTATCATCAGTGAAAGTGTACAAAAGACATAGCAATTCTGCAATCGAATCGACAGCCGGCGACATGTCACACCGTGAGTACCAAACGGGAAGTTGTGTGCTTCCAAGTGGACAAGTTGTTTTGTGGCATCTCAATAAGTCTAAATCTTGCGAATACGTGAAATGGAAGCTGGGACGTTCAGAGGGGAACAATGGGTCTCTGACAATAATGATCTGGCACTCAATTTTGTTCGAACTAAAAGACAGTAGGGTTTAATGGAGAACAATTGCAGTCAACGGATCAAGGAATACCATATGCAATTGTGAAAACGGGACAGTCAATGATGTTCAATGCGCACACTATCTTGCGTGGTCTTCGAAACTTATCACCATTTGCGCATACTCGCCAACGACGATCATCGTCCGAGATGGCCCAAACGGGAGTAGTCACGTCATAATTATGCCGCGTTTACGCTATGAAGGACCCCCATGTGAAAGTTTTGTCCCCCCTGATTGTCTCTGCCACCATCAAATATATGGTGTCTTTGACACCATGGTGTTTTTGATTGTATTTTCAGATAGTATACATAGGTAGTGTAGTGTCGACAATAGTATGGCATAGACCGCACCATAAAATTTATATGGTGTTAGCTACACCATATTGTTATTTACACGCCTTATATAATGTGTTTGTGGATGGTGTGCTTGAAACCGTCAGTAATTAACAATAGGTAGATTTAGCTACTATAATTAAGTTGATAGTGTATGGTACAACATCTATTGCCTTGTATAGCGTAGGTATATACCATATACCACTGGACAGTGTGGTCTAGACAACTGGGGGACAAAACTTTCACATAGGGGTCCTTTATAACGTAAACGCCGCATTATTAGCTGCGAGCACCAAGCGCTCGAAGTTAACACGTCACGGTCACTAGAATTCACTTACGATCACGCGATGGGATGATGTGTCACCTAGTGGAGCTAGTTATACGACAAGCAGTTCAGAGTTGTTACTGGTCGCAAACCCGACATTAGCAATGCGAGCTTGGCACAACCATTCCAATTTGATTGCAATAGCTGCAGGGAGCACGGTGGAGGTATGGCCATGCCATGAATTGAGTGATACTCAATTTAGTTTTCTACGGATGAATGGAACGTGTACCAAAAATATACCTATTAAATGTTCTTACGCTACGCAAAATCAAACTGGTTACCGAGACCCTGTGACAAACGTAATAATCGATTACAGTCCCGAAATTGACTAACATTTGCGGTAAGAAATTCCTTTTTCGAAACGAGACGGTAATTTTCCGTATCGGACGAGCGGCAATATCAAAAGAATAACTCGGTACCCAATTCTACCTTCATATTGGTCTAGCTCGGAGTCGTACAAGGCACAGGACATACTTGATCCTACTGTTATGTATAGCTTCGAGGAAATGCGATCACATATTTCTGCCAGCGACGTCTTCCGAGCATTTACTCGTCAACAACAGATAATGGACATGTTAGAACTACCCCAAGAAGCAGGAAATGACAGTTTGACAGCAACAATGGCATAGTCAATAACAGCTATTTAGTTTTCTCTGAGGAATCAGTGTGGACGTGCGGCAATTGTGGATATTTCTTTTTTGGTTGTATGTTTCGATAACTGTTCTAAGGAAAATGACTAGCGCTCGACTGAGAGCAATAATATTAAGGACAGCCGCCTTACAGCCCTCTTATCCAGGGAAATTCATAAACAGCAATTCATCGAATGTAATGGTTCTTGCGCGTGCTTGTATTGTCAGACGATAGATTCATCAACCACTCAACACAGTTGGTCCAGTTCATCCGACTACGGAATTGCCGACAACAACTGAAGCAACAGCTTTAAATCATGACCAACTTCAGATGGATGTGCCGCAACAAGAAACGTTTCGACCCTTCAGTTTGACGTGTTCGAGTGCAAATATGACCGATGGAACTGTAACAGTTGATTTGAACGGGAACAAAGCGCAAGCGCTACTGGACACCGGCGCCCTGGTGTCTTTGATATCAAGCAGCCTTATGACATCGATTGTTGGGACGGGCGGCACTTTTTGTGTACTAAGTAAACATGCACCCTTACGATCCGCATCTGGACATTTCGTTTCTGTCGAAAGGTCGATTCCAGTGGCAATTGTGCGGCATATACGTTATAAGTTGCCCGCCACATGGAAGTTTTGTCCACGTACAGCCTACCTAACAGCGTTAACGATATAGTGTACAGAACACCAACAGTATATGCTAAGCAATTATATATGGTGTTTCGGACACCGTCAGCACATATGTATGGTATCATGGACACCCTAAACTTATAGCTAGGGGTTATAAAAATCCTTTGGGAAGATGCCTTGTTATTTTTCCGTGGCAGGGAGTTTATACAGTTCACGCTTTGACCATGCGCTTCCTACGCAAAGCTTTAAACGGCATGGTTTATGGGATATAATCAATTAGCCTAAATAATTTGAACTCTCACTTAGCCAATTTTCCCGCTTTTTTAAAACAACTGTTCAAATATAGGGTGCCGAAGACACAATTGTGTAATTTACACGGTATCGCGACACCATTACCCATGCTGCATAGTATGGTCCTTATGACTACCATGCACCATGGTATGGTCGTGATCACACAGGGACAAATTTATAACGTAAACGCCCATTACCCAGGAACTTGCTCGTACGCTGGAAAGTTGCTCGTTTATCAAGCTATTCTGTACGAAGTTATGCTTGGACGTGATTTCATTAAAAAGATAGGGAAAATCACGCTCAACTACAGCGCTGGAACCCCTCGAATAAACAACGATATTTTTTGCTTTAGTGGAATCATTGAAACCGAAGCAGAATATTGCGTGGAATTAATCGATACTGTGTCCATACCGCAGATGCGCGAATTAGTTGTGTCAGACTTGTTTTCCACAGCAAGTGACGGTGTCTGCATCATTGAAGTAAGATTAAAGTTTATAGACGAACACCCGACCGCACTAGCACCAGCTGATGTAGATAGCACCAATGGCAACATACCAATACGTTTGTTGAACCCGACTAGTATGCCAGTCGGTTTACACTCAGGCACACGACTTGCGACAGCTACACGACTATGGACAGAACAACTATCTGAAGTAGATGTTCAAAGGTACGTTCGGACGATATGCTGAAGCGAGTTAGCCTCATAACCGGCAAGCCTAACAGCCACAAAACTGAGTTGGATGGTCTAAATTTAACAAGTTCCAATTTGCCAGATGAGTATAAAGAACGTTTGCGAGGCCACCTGAATGAATATTCAGATCTGTTTGCTAAAGGAGATGAAGATGTCGGCACCGCAAAAGGTGTATATCATCGCATCGATACTGGTAATTCGCGACCAATAAAACAAAGACCGTATAGAACGCCGCTTTCCTTGCGGGAAGTCGTGTCCGAAAAGGTCAAAGAAATGTTAAAAAATGGCATAATCGATCCATCAACAAGTGAATTGGCAGCACGGATAGTTCTGGTGAAGAAGAAAGATAGTAGTTGGCGATCCTGAGCTGATTATTGCAGGCTTAATACGGTCACAAGGAAAGTTAGCTACCCAATGAAACGAAAAATCGTTCGTTGTTCGCTGAACCATGCAAAGTTTTTCTGTACGCTAGATATGAAGAGTGGCTACCATCAAATTCCGATGGGTCCACATAACAAGGCTAAAACTGCTTTTATAACATATGATGGTCTGTATCAATTTCGCAAACTTACGTTCGGATTGTCGAACGCTCCGGCTACATTTCAAAGACTGATGGAAAGTGTGCTTGAGGGGTTGGAATGTAAGATCTGTTTCATATATATAGATGAGATACTGGTGATAAGTAGTACGCCCGACGAATTGTTTTCGATGGTTTTTGATCGATTAAGACTAACGGATTTCAAACTAACGTTGAAGAAATGTGAGTTTGCAAAGAGCAGCGTGCGGCTTCTCGGTCATGTTTTGTTGGAAGATGGTTTCTTTCCAAAGTGTGTAGAAGTCGACAAGGTAGTTAACTGGCCAACTTCCTAAACTGTGAAGGAAGTACAAACATTTCTGGGTCTAGCATCGTACTACAGACAATTCGTCTGGAATTTTGCACGTATGGCGAGTCCGCTGCACGATTTGACGAAGAAAGCAACTAAATGCACATGGTCCTAGCAGTGCCAAAAGTCGTTCGATGAACTCAAAGGTCCCCTGTCAACCAAACCTATTTTAGCTTTTCCAGACTTCAACCAACATTGATTTGATGATTTAAACAGACGCGAGCGATATTTCAATTGGAGTAGTTCTCAGTCAAGTGGATACGGAAGGGCGCGAGCGTCCAATTTCACACGCTAGTCGAACATTGACCAAATCCGAACGACGCTATTCGGTTGTCGAGAGGGAAACATTAGCCGTCGTCTGGGCAATACATTTCCGGCCGTACATATACGGTTAGTTGTTCGCTGTGGTAACCGATCATCAGCCGTTAAAATGGTTGCTTGCTGCGAAGGATTCGCAAGGCCGTCTTTGCCGATGGAGTCTGCTACAAGTGTACGACGTAATGATGATTCATCGACTAGGAAAGGAAAACAAGAACGCGGAAGCGCTGGCGCGCGGGCCGATGAGAGAGAACGCGCCTATAATGTACGGTACAATCGAAATGTGTAGTACGTGCACGCAGATGCTACGTCAAAAGCAAGATGAACATACAGAATATAGTGATACAGTGGCCACAGTGGTCGCGCTTGAGGAGATAAATGGTGAGAAGTGGACGTACGGAAGTTACAAGCTGAAGACCAATTGGCTACAACGATAAAACAAAAAATACAAGATCAAGTTGACGATTTCAATTGTGCTATTGCGATGGCATGTTATACCCCGTGGGTACAGTACGTGGCAGACGGCAATTGTATATTCCTGAATAATCGCTATGGCAACAGGTAGTAAACGCCTGTCATGATCATTTGCTCGGGGGGGCATTTTGGAGTCCGAGAAACACTCGAGAATGTACACTCCAGTGTGCACAGTTTCAAGCTTTTATCACGCGCAAGAATCCAGTGCGTTGTACTGTACCACCAGTGCATCCAACTGACAGCGTTGCACCGTGGTATCAGATTGCAAGTGACATTCTTGGACCATTGCCAAAACCTAATCGAACAATAAGTACGTAGTAGTATTCATGAACTTTTACACAAAATGGGTTGAATGCTTCGCGTTGAGCAATATGAAAGCAGCTACCATCGCTAAAGTTTTTTGCCGCTTTCGTGTGCCACACTTGTTCTTGTCAGACCGTGGAGCAAATTATAAGTCGGAATTGATGAAACAGACTTTCCGATTGCCTGGTTTGCGTAAGCTGTACGCCACCGCTTACCATCCTGCCAGTGACGGTATGGTTGAGCGATTTAATCGTACTTTGAAAGCAATGGTTAGTCTACACGTTAACTCGAATCAGGATAACTAGGATGAAATTTTACCATATGCATGTTTCGCCTATCGCAGCAGTATTCATGTGCCTACAAACGAAACATCGTTCTTTTTGAATTTCAGTCGTGACTCAGCGCTCCCAATAGATGTGCTACTTTATAAGTTGGAGTCTGTTCCGAGTGAAGAGTACTATTCAGAACTGGGTGACAGATTAAGACAAGCGTGGAGCTGGCCAAAGAAGTAATGCTCGTGGCTAAGGCGAAGCAAAAGCTTCAGCATGTCAAGAAATCGTGGCATCTGCTGTTTCGTGAGGGCGATCTTGTATATCTATATACTCCGATCGTGAAAGGTATAACTAGAAAACTAGCAAAGTTCTGCAGTGGACCTTTTCGTATAATTGATATTTCACCAGATGGAACTGGTGCAGTTATACAGCGAGTGGGTCGGTCAACTACAGGGCAGCCTCAGCGTGTTAACGCCAGGTGACTTAAGCGAGTATAAGACCAAAAGAGATCATAACAATTCAGGAGGTGAAGCAGTACTGCGATATTACGAGGAAATGAAGAGCAAGAGCAGGTCGGCTAATGGTCAGAAGCTTTTAGCAGGTCAAGATGAGGTCATGAGATCGGAGTGGGGCGAAACGAATGAATCAAACGTGGCAAACACAAGGCGTGGACTAGTTAACGAGCTTGCACAGTGCGGGGAAATCTTTCAGTATAATAACAGGGCAGCAGCGCAAGAAACAGAGCAAAACCGAGGCAGAAACATAAAGCATAAAGTTCAAGACATCTTTTCGAAGGCTAAGCATGCGTCAAAACCTAGCTGTAATTATCTCCGTACGAGGATTTAGACAAATATCCGCAAGTGCATTAATATAACGCATTTTATATTTAATATATTTCGTATTCAATAGTTAATCATTATTATATTCTGTATATAATAAATTAGTAGTGCTATGGATGTATGCGATCAGTTACAGTAGCGCAAGTCCCAGTGGTAAATTTTTGATCATTGGAAAACGACTACACATTCATACAGATTTTCGAAGAAGTATCTTAATTTGATTGCAGCTAATGAAGTTTCCAGCAATAGCAAACCGATAAAACTGCAAATAGGCAAGTTGGCCGTACTAGTGCAAATTTATTGCATGTTAAACATCGCATAAAAACGCAAGTGAGCACTTAAAAGTACCAAACAGCAAATCGTTGCGCAAGCTTGCATAATTTGGCAGAAATCTAACGCCTATATGTCTGTATCCACAGGAATACTTGGGAATAGAAAACCATAACGTGCGGCCTCTAAACAACAAGAAGGATGAGAAATATGCAAATGCTTGTAATGTTAATGAAGGCGCAATTCCCTTTAGGCACAATATCAACACAATTTTCACTGGTATTTCAGAAATTATTATATAGGCTTACCTAAATATTGTAAAATGACAACTAATAATCCTGTTATTGAACAAGTCAATAGTGTTCAGGAGCCGGAAAATATAGGTTACCAGGTTTCTTATGTCGTATGCGATACAGTGTCCATTGGAGGCATCATAAAGTGTAATCGCTTTAAACAATCATTGGTCGACATAGTGCTTCCCTATAAAGATTTTCAACGTGCTGAAATATCGCTTAAAATTTTACGGTCTAGCAACTATCGGCGTACACAGGAGATTTCCAAATGAAAGGTGGTACCGAAGAGTGTGTTTTGAAACGAGCTGCTAGAGAGTTGATGGATAATGGTGTTGCTTATCGACGAAAACTATTCAAACAAGTTCATAATGGAGTGATGTACTGCAAGACGAACGACCGCAGGGATCCTTCGCCGGACGTATCAATAATAGAATACCTGAATACGCCAGCTGCACCATATGGCCAGAAGACGGGAAATGTTTGACGCGTTTAGGCCAGCAACCAGCCGATGGAAATTCCGGCAGATACTAGATTACAACATGTGGATGCCGGCAATCACAACACACACCAGCCATGGTGGGAACAGATGGATAGCATGCATCAATTATGCGCAATCGGTGATCGTTTAGTTGCACAATTTACTCGCCACCAATCACAAATATTAAATAGGTCAAGCAAGCCTAGCGACAAACCGGTTCGACGTGACACATATAGTAGAGTTAAGCAGCTGGTCTCGCTGAGATTCCATGAATCTTGTGGTGCTGGCGCAAAGGAAACCGTGTATCGCGAATCAAAGAAACAAACGCCAGTACATTATCACGAAATAATACCGCGCGCCAACAGCGTAACAGGCAACGTGCTACAGCATGGCGAGATGATCGTCGAAATCATGCTGATGAAAATGTAAATTATGGGTATGAAGATCGGCGCAGATAGCGTGATCAACGGCAACGGTCAACGGCCGATGTTTCAACACCGCATCGTCGTGGTGGACAAAACCGTCAATGGCCCACTGTCATATCTTGCTAGCGGTCAGTGGTGTCGAGATATTCGCCATGGTAATCCAATTAATGCAGGCCGTTATTCATACCGTGCCTATAACAGTCGAAACGATCGATTTAGTGAAAACCAACGACAGCAGAGGGCATTTCGAAATACCTCTTGTCCACGTCAACAGGACGAAAGTGGTATCCGTTGAGGAGATTCTGGAGCGTAGCAGGAGGTCAATACAAGTCACCGTCGTCGAAATGCGCAACACGATTTTACGGGTGCTGGGCACAGCTACGACAATGGTCAGCGTCCACGGTTGCCGAGAATGGACTACGACACATGTGATGCATACCGCCGCCAGATGACATTGTGCTCGAGTAATTTAAGTGCATCGACCAAAACTCAACAGTTCGATGAACTCATTGTAATACTAAATCACAGTTAATATATCCTAACCAACTATAAAACTATAACCACTTAACAGTTAACTGTAATAAGCATATAATCGCGTATCATCAGCATATATTAGCAATTGATTAGAGTTCAATATCTATAATGCAATTTTTATACAATAACGCTATCAATTGATCTATTATTGCATTCTTAATTCTTAAAGTATTATGGCTCTTGGTAGTGGTGAACCGAAGGAAATGGTAACGTGGGTTATCAGGCTCGAGGCCGAAGAAGGTGCCATGGGGACCATAAAACTGGCGGGGGAGCTTATGTGGCGACGTGGCGGTGGATGGGTGCAGCGGATGTTTTAACTAAGAGCATTGTTGCAGTTATGATGTTGAGTCTTTTAGTGTGCAATGAAGATTTAACATTGTTGTTTTGAAATTTGTGCAAGTGGCGTTTTTTGCATGTTTTGAAGGCGTTCTGAATTGTCTAGTATATAAGCAGCGAATATTATAAAATGATTTCAGTTTTCTGATGTTTCGCTATAATAAATCGACTGTATTGCTTCTGTTCTTTTCAGTGTTAGCACTGACGATTCTACCAGCATTTACTGCTGATGGTGCTTCTGATCGGTATACTTAGCTAGCACCTTGAGGAGGGTACTACGTACCCTATTGCTAGATTGCCGAGCAGATTAGTGTAAGGAATACGGCTAAAATTACTAGTAGACGCGAAAATTTCCCCAGTGTACTAGCAGTGACTTTGTTCACAAATATCGCTGATACCGCAGTCAGGCGCGAGGCAGGCAAACCGTTATACTAGCACGAGAGAGAAAACAAGCGTAAAGCCATGAAAACTCGAATGACATTAAACTGAAGAAAATTCAATTTCACTTTAATTTGTATGTTCGCTTCTGTCGTAAACAATTAAACAAAATATTGGTAAAAATAAAAATATAATGCCTTAAGCATTTAATAATAGTATTATATTCTGACAGCCCCATCGACGACCTACTCTTTCCGCTACATTAGCGAGAGGTTGAAAACCGGGAACCAAATACTAAAAAATACCAGAGCTCTGTTTAAAATCAACAAGGTCTTCAAAGGCCATTTGTTCCTTTCTGGTCCGCTGGTCTTCAAAGATCCTTCAGATTGTTTGTGAAATGCAATATTTGTAAAGAAATGTTTCGTAAGGCACTTTCTTGTCTTATAGTCGTTGTTGGTACACTGTCAAAGGTGACCCGCGCCGGATTCAGACAAGATAAGTGAAGCAGTATTCGATATGATCATTCATTGGGCATGTGTAATTTATCCTCGTTAGCCTTAAGCTTATACAACAATATAATCGAAATGTTTGAGGACAGACTGATATCACGTTAGATCCAGTACTGTCCTTTGAGCCGAATGAATCGTATCAAGAAGTGCGTGCTGAAAATTCCGGTACACTGTTACAATATTTTGTTCGTAGATGTCGAGAGGTCCTGTATTTGAACATCCCGATACCGCTGGTTGCTTCCGATGTTTACAAATTTCCGCGTTATCGACTCAATAATTGTTCTGCTGTCGCAAGTTGCTCATTGAGGCAAAGTATCTTTTAACGGATTTTGATTGTCCACTGATCGAGGTTGGCCGATGCATCTTTTCCAGTACTCGTACTGATATTCGTTGTGAATCCTACTGCTGTACCAAGATCGCAGGCAAGCGAAGACATCCAGAGGTGGTTCATCGATTGAAATCATCAATTCGTTATTGAATTGTTGAATTGCTTCAAAAAGCCCGTGATCTATTTCAGATATAATCGCCTCGATAACTGTTTGTTCCAGAATTGTTGGCAAAGTTGAACATTGATCCGTTGTAACGCACCGGGTAAGGCACCGGCGCGTTGTCGATCGTCAGCGTATTCGTTGTCCCGGAGAATATCGCGACACGTTTTGAGTAGCAGCTTCGTTTAAATGTATTGCGAGGCTCAGGAACGATATTCATTTTGCGATAACGAGTCAAAGTAAAATACTGGATTTCCGAACACAGTCGGTCTGATTCTGCGAGTTCGCGCTCTTGCGTAATGTTCGAGATTCGAAAGAGTTCTGATTCAAACGGTGCTGGGATCTGAGCGGGTGTGCATAATGCATACATCAATACTTGATCCAATTGCCGTTGTGTTATGCGAAAGTTCACTTCGGCCTTTGTAGCCCGTTTCCGTAATTTACACAACCGTTTTCAAATTGGTGATATGGTGTTGCGATTGAACTGAGCTTTCACAGCGCGTCGATGAAATCGATTTGTATGCATTGTTGCTGCATTCTCACCATTATTGCTGTTGATATAGTACTCCGGGTTGTAGTTGAACCGCTCCATCCTCTTCTGGTACCACCTCCGGATGCTTAGGTTGTTGTTCCTGTAGTGCCAGTTGTAACTATTGTTCAAGTTGTTCAATCCTTTGCTGCCCTTGAATTTCGTCTTTCGTAGTATTAGTTGCTTAACGATTGAAAATTTTTGTAAAGCCTTTAATTTTACTTGAAGGCTTTTGATTTGTGTTACTCGTTTATCCAATTTCAGGGCAACGTGTTCACTAACAGATACCATGATAACCCGGTTGTGGTTATCTGCCATCGACACTGCCACCATTTCCTGCTCTGTTTTATAAGAAACTGTTTCGCTTACAGAAGGGTGATCATCGCATCATTATGCGACCCCTTGGGAAGCCGTTTTTCTTAACCTACAGGCATCCTGTCGTGGTTGAGGAGCCTGTTCTTGTTGCTGTTGCACCGGTTGCTGTGATTTCTGTACCAAGGTTGCATTCGAGCTACGGTATCGTATGTTCGGTCATACGAACCCTCTCCTGATTCGGATTCTGATTCGGTTCCCGTGCTCGACGCTGAGACAGGACTTGGTTCGACAGTTCCCGAACTCGATTCGCTATCCGACGTCCTACACACTATCGATCTTGACTTTTATGCGTCGTTCACAGAGAAATTTGCCACTCTTACTCGGTATCGTCAGCATATAAACACATGTGTATGGAAACATAACATGCGACATCATATTATGCCCTTATTGGTCGTTTACGGTAAGTTGTGTGTAGGTTGAATTAGCCTTATCCGGCTGGCAAAATAGATTCAGTGGACAATGCTATAGCACCAGCTAGCTATACGTTTTTCTTGCAGCCGTATCTAGCTCTCTGGATAATCTACCTAGTCTAGACTGACTATATAGGACAGACTACTATGCGGTTAATGTTTTTGATATATGCTATAATAGTAGAAATTTATATCTTGACAGTTGTCGAGACGGTAAATTAAAATTTTAGCTGCGCTACATCGCCGTAAATTTCTAATTTTGCGCAAGTGTAAATCTTGGCAAACGCTAAGGTAAGCAATATAAATTTCGACTCGTGTTTTCGCTACTGTTATTGGTGACTGTATCAGATTAATTTCATAGTCAGTGCAGACTGTCGTGCAAAACCTCACAGTCAAATAATGCGGGAGTAAACTGTAGGTGACCCCGCCAACCATAATATTTTGTAATTACTGATATCAAATCGCAAACCCTTGTTACGGAGAAAAGGCTAAATTTCATTCGGTTTTTGCTCACCGAAAATTGGCGAAATCAAATTCGACCGTGTGTTCGAACAGAGCTTCTAAGTTTTCAATTTACAGAAACTCACTTATCTAATGCCTAGTCATTTATATTTAGTTTATTCAGTGTTCGCGAACAAATTTAATGCTGAAGTGACGTCACAATTAAATCGATCTTATAGTTAAGCTTTCGGTGTTCGCGAAGAAAACCGGGTTATTTCAAATTCGACAAATTTTCGTTCTCCAAAATTTGGGTAATTTTACATTAATTGTCGCGCACACAGTATGGTGAGATTTCAATCGAGAGCGATGTGTCCGTGAACAGTTTTGCGCCGAATTTCAATTGTCCAAAAAGGGTTCCGTAATATTTTTTTGCAAAATTACAAAATAGGATGGCTGGTGGAGTCACTTTAAATTTATTCGCGCATAAGGTTTCTCTAGTTATCCGGCCTGACTAGAAAGGCTATCTGCGGAAACGATGTGTGCGTCATGAGGCTGCTGGACGACGGACTGTCATTTCGCATGCAACTTAACTTGAACGCCTGACTAACTGTTGCACAAAGCGGGTTCTGGTGATTGTTACGCATAAGCACTTGCATATACCCACAATGCTAAAACTTGTTACGTTCGGTTCAGTAGTTAAGCTCGAAAGTTGTTACATGTATTTCATACAGGCACATAAGGGGAGAGTGCTTATCATCCATGGGAGGTAGCCTGATCCCAAGGAAGCTCCGCACCCTCCCCCTGTGTCGAAAGCGCGGGGGAAATCTGGCAAACAATGAGTGAAGTTAATGCTCGTTTACGATAAGTTGAACGCACGTGACTTAGTATTGTCCGATTGTCGAAGTAGACTCAGTGGATAATGCTATAGTACGGGCTTGCTTTACGTTTTTTACTTGCAGTAGTATTTAGTTCTCAGGATAATCTGTCTACTCTTCCTAACTTTACAAGACATACTATAGTGTCCTAGCGGATTCACTTAGCCGATTAGTTATTTTGATTTAGACTATAAAATATTTTAATAATACATATTTTAACTTTTGATAAATCGAAGAATTAACATTTTGGCATCGCTACATCGTGGTTTACTATAAATTTTGGCCAAATGCAAATCTTGGCAGACGCCAAGGTATTAAAATTTTGGCGCGTGTTTTAGGTATTGTCACGGGAGACTCTACCGGACAAAATTCATAGCGCAGATTGTCGCGCAAAACCTCGCAGTCACATATGAGTACTCTAGTTGTTCGGATACCGGAGATCATACTAGTTTCCTCTTCAACCGGTCCCAAAACTTCACTCGCAACGCTAAACAACGTATCAGTTGAATCGCCTAAATTACACGGAGCATACAAGCATCCCTTCGATAGGGTGATCATCCTCAACACTTACGCCAAGTAGGAGAGCTAGATTCAACTCACCTTAAGTCTCTGATTCGTCACGAGGCGATCAGACTCGCTCGTGCTATTCGAATTATTTGCACCTTTAGCGCTTTCGTTTTTCTCAGCGCTGATAGATAAATAGCTGAGTTTTAAGGTCATATATTTGCCCTGATCTGATGGTACACACAGTATCGCTCCGACATTACCATCGGCACTCCACTCTCCTCTATCTTGCGACTCGCTCGCATCTGGCATGTGGTCATACCTATAGAAGCCAGCATTGGATTGTTCCCAATTACCCTAAACCTCTTCATCGTAAAACAATTGTTGTTCGTCCACTTTGTTATCAATAAACTCATCGGTTCCCAGTCCGGTTTTTCTGAACTACCATGATATCATGCCCTTATTTGCTATTATCGTTACTATAAAGTTCCGGATTACCATCACTGTATCCACGCCAGACTTCCTGACACAGATTAAACACGCCCGCTTCGCAGTTACTATTACGGATAATTAGTTTAACTGTAACTTCAACCGAGTCACTAGATTCGCTTCCAGCATCATCATCGAACTCAGCTTTCTCACTACGATCATCTACACTAATTTCGCAACTAGTCTCGCTCATTTCGTTTCGCGAGGCATCATTACATTCTTTACTATTATGGGATGCAAGAATTTAACCGATCAAATTGTCTCACCCCGTCAATACAATCCCGTACCTGGACGGACACAGGGGAGGTCGCGGTTAGTTTCTGTTTGCTAGTTTCCCCACGACCACATCAGCATCCTTGGCGTGACAGTACGCAACTGGCTCAGGGCCTCCATCTGAACACGGTGAAAAGATGCACGAGCGATCATACATTGGACCAGCCGGGATTCGAACCCGGATCTCTAGCTTGCAAGTCTAGCGCGCTACCATTACACCACAGGCCCCGATCACAGCGTGTTCAGCTACGCTATATAAGCTAGCGTAGTGACATGCTACAACGGGAGACAAGTGCAGCCCCGATCTGCATCAAGGAAACACCCAATGACTGTATGATACCTTGCCCGTGAGGTCGGAAACGATACCTCAAATCCATCGGAACAATTGGCCAGCTTAAAATATACACCAGTAACGTTATCATGGCACGTATTTTGGTCAATTTTACTAGCGCGATCAATCTCTACCAAATCATTAGTATCAGACGACACACAGGTCATACATATTATTTGAGATTTGGTTTGCAACTCATGGCACAAAGCATTCGCCCCATTATTTAGAACGGAACTAGAATTACTCGATTCCGACGGGGCCACATTATCGTCCGACATAGCGTCCCTTGTTCCTGTTCGCCCTTCGATCTACAAAACCTATATAGGTGCTTACGGCAGCCCGCATAAATTCTTGCTTGTTCGAGCCATATCTAAATCATCGGCCTTCTCGCCGGAGTAACTATTAACATCATCATCATCATCACTAACTCGGGTACGGTTTGCGTTGCTACTCCCCCTAACGGTAGTCATGCGGAATACATCCGGCTGCATTACATTTTCTCTCATCTCGTTCTCAACAAAATGGCCAGTTTCAGAGGAGGAATAATATAATGACTCATTTATATCAACTTTCTCACTTAAATCGACTGCAGTCATCTCCAAAGAGCTGGGGGTCCCGGGACGCCAAATTGATGTGATACCTTGGGATCTTCCAGTGATAAAATCGTTCTCTTCCACAGCACTATCACTCAAACGACCAAAATTCTCTATGCTGATACTTTCCTCAACTTCGTGAATCTCTATTTCACCATTACCACTTTCTACGGCCGTCATTGTTCGTACGATTATTCCTGATTCGCGCCGGATCAGAGTCGGTCTTCGGTGTTTCGACACTTCGCTCGCCTCGCTGATCGCAGTATTAACGCATTCTTGTTTGCTGGATAAGCAATACGTACCTGAACCGTAATAACATA
>JASANE010005498.1:0-18953 GCA_030248225.1 Trileptium ribeirensis | reverse complement strand
TGCTCCTATGAATGCCTGAATTATTTATAGGGTTAGAAATGTGGGGGATAGGCCACGTTGATATACGAACTTTATGAAGAATTCAGTTATTTATAGGGTTAGAAAGGTGGGGGATAGGCCACGCTGATATACTAACCCTATAAAGAGTACATTCATTTATAGGATTAGAGACGTGAGGGAGAAGCCATGCTGATATACTAACCCTATAAGTAATTCAGTTATTTATAGGGTTAGAAAAGTGGGGGATAGACCACGCTGATATACTAACCCTGTAAATAATTCAGTTATTAATAGGTTTTGAAAGGTGGGAGATAAGCCACGCTGATATACTAATTCTACAAAGAATTCAGTCATTTATAAACTTAGAAAGGTGGGGATAAGCCACGCTGGTATACTAAGCCTGTAAAGAATTCAGTTATTTATAGGGTTAGAACGGTTGGGGATAGGCCACGCTGATATACTAACCCTATAAATAGTACATTCATTTATAGGATTAGAAAAGTGAGGGAGTAGCCATGCTGATCTACTAACCCTATAAAAATTCAGTCATTTATAAGGTTAGAAAGGTGGAGGATAAGCCACGCTGGTATACTAACCCTACAAAGAGTTCATCCATTTATAGGTTTAGAAAGGTGAAGGATAAGCCACGCTGATATACTAACTTTATGGAGAATTCAGAGTTATTTATAGGGTTAGAAATGTGGGGGATAGGCCACGCTGATATACTAACTTTATGAAGAATTCAGTTATTTATAGGGTTAGAAAGGTGGAGGATAAGCCACACTGATATACTAACCCTGTAAAGAATTCAGTTATTTATAGGGTTAGAAAGGTGGGGGATAGGCCACGCTGATATGCTAAACCTATAAAAAATTCAGTCATTTATAAGGTTAGAAAGGTGGAGGATAGGCCACGCTGGTATACTAACCCTATAAAAAGTTCATCCATTTACAGGTTTATAAAGGTGGAGGATAAGCCACGCTGATATACTAACCCTATAAATAATTCAGTTATTAATAGTGTTTGAAAGGTGGGAGATAAGCCACGCTGATATTCTAATCCTATAAAGAATTCAGTCATTTATAACTTAGAAAGGTGGGGATAAGCCACGCTTGTATACTAACCCAATAAAGAATTCATCCATTTATAGGTTTAGAAAGGTGGAGGATAAGCCACGCTGATATACTAACCCTGTAAAGAATTCAGTTCTTTATAGGGTTAGAAAGGTGGTGGATAGGCCACGCTGATATACTAACTTTATGAAGAATTCATTTATTTATAGGGTTAGAGAGGTGGGGATAGGCCACGTAGATCTACTAACCCTATAAAGAGTTCATTCATTCATAGGGTTAGAAACGTGGGAGATAAACCACAGTGATATACTAAACCTATAAGGAATGCAGTCATTCACAGGGTTAGAAAGGAGGTTAATAAGCCGAACTGATATATTAACCTTATAAAGAATTCCGTTATCTATAAGGTTAGAAAGGTGGGGATAAGTCACGCTTATATACTAACCGTATAAAAAATTTAGTCATTTATAGGGTTATAAAGGTGGGGGATAAGCCACGCTAATATATTAACCCATCTCTGAAAGGCTAAGGGCAGTTTACAAGTTGCGTAATCTAAACTGAAAATTATAGGAAGCGAGAGCTTTAGTTCAAACGCAAAAATCCGTAAGAATACCCTGTGAAATACCCTTAGGAGATTTGCAAAATGAGTATTTTAAACACGACAATTTATAGTTTATAGTGTCAACCGAGCAAATCAATTCCAAACAACTGAGAAATGAAGGTGCAACACAGCGAAAATGCGATACGTTATCGTGATCAGTTGCAAAAACCACATTGAACGAGCGAATGATTATAAATGATATGGCATATCTAAAGCAGTAATCGATAAGCTGAAACCAGGAGTAAAATCTGGTTTTTTTAAAAAATTTTCAGTTCAGGTATACGGCGGTTTGTCAGAAGGGCGTGGGTTATGTAGCAACTGCACATGCGTCGCAGTGCATCTGGATTGTTACCTAAGTAAGGTATTTGCCACAGTAATCAACGCTAATTTTTAATATCTTGATATTATAACTGTGGTATTAAAACAATAATAATATAATCAAGTGAAATATGAGATTGTAATATTTTTGAATAAAACATACACAAGCCTAACTAATGAGATGCTCGAACAAACAGACTTGGGATACAGGCTACGACATACATATGGCAAAAATTAATAAGCGAACTAGATCTAAATATAAACCCTCACCTGACAGCGATAGTTGTAAACGAAATGCTTACCTGACGTATATAACATTTAGCTGCGGCTGCTTTATAAAATTATAACTATCGTATAGCATAATAAATATATATATTATTATTATAAATATAATTATAATATGTATTATAGAAAAGTAAGCATTGAATTTTTGGAAGCTATAAATAAGGAAATTTCTAGCAAAGAGTGTCGCAACAGGACATAAATGTTACATTTTTCTGTCGGCAGATGCGTAATAAAATAAGAATAGTTATCATCACCATTGACCTCGCTTTGAACAGCGCGAGATACGATAGACCACTGTTTGTTGGTTAGTACATTCGAATAGTAAAATCACGACCGTTCATTTGGTCAGTAGTATACCGACAGCCCGTAGCTAGCGTAGCCCCTACACTTCTGTGACCTACCGGTTTTTCACACAAACGTAAAATTGTTATACATTACATAGAAACAACGACAGGATGTTATGCAACAGCGGTCTAAAATATACAATACTGATGCTGAACTTTATTACAGAATATACTAAGAAATATTTGGCAAATATACCAAGTAGAAACGTGCCCTAAAAATAAGTGTTTAACGACAATGTAAAAAGGTAGTGAAAACTGCTAGATGAGCGACTCAAAAGTGTGCACCGCTATTACGTTATCGTGTAAGTTAAGCGGAATTTATTGCCGTGGGTACCATATTACGCCGTGTCACATCCAGCTCTGCATTAGATCTAGATTTAATATATATGCAAGCGTTGCACAAGACACAGTTTTAAATACAGTTGTTCGCAATCAGTGAAAATTTCGGTTTGATCAAGGCGTAAAATGGCGTTGTTCTTTTCTAGTCCTGCAGAATCATTGGATGTGCTAAATTCAAGATATTAATGTATTATATTTGTAGACGCCGTTACATTATAGGGTTTACTGAAAATTGCGGTTGCACCCAATTGTGCATTGTTATTGCTCTTTGATGGCAGCGCAAAAATCATTTGAAATATAAAATTTAGTGCAGTAACGTTATCTGAAGAACGTACTTTCGTGAAGGTATCAAGACAGTTGTCTTTTTCTTTCTCATTTCTTTCTACGGCGCTTAAACCTTAGGTGGTAAAATCTGAGCACACTTTTGGCTAAACCATTGCTGCTATGAATGCATGCTGCACGCATACTGTAATATATTAGCAAATTTGTTCAATTACCAAATTGGTGAAAAATATCCAAACTGTTAATGGTTATTGTTAAAATTTCACCGTTGGATTTTATAGACACTAGGTCCTAGTTAACAATAACTAAAAAATGAGAATTCAAAGCGTACTCTTCAACGGAAGCAGTCATCGACACCTGATTTTGCACAAATGTCCATAATGTTACGGCCATCGAGCCATAGGTATATCGTACATTACCTTTACATTTGCGAAAAAAATTTAGTGTAATGTAGTAATTTTGTTGCGAATTTTTTACATTCAAAGGTTTTTCTAAATTAATTACATAGCTGGTTTTTGCTTGCATGTAAAGAGATATACTTTATTTCAGCAACTGTAATCCCTAAAATTTACTAATATTGGCTAATTATTTTTCTATTTTATGTGTTTGAGGGCTAACATATTCATGCGTTCGTTCTTGCCTATATATCACTTATATATATGAAATGTTTGTTGCGAGAACGTTACGTAGCCAGAACTGAATCTGGCTAAAATCAGCGCAATCTTTGGTTTAGTTTATAATATGTTAATACGTGCACCCACTATACTCAAATTTAGATATTGTATCACATCTTATATGGCATACATCTACAGATTATCAAGAAGCCAGCTGCACATTACTTACTGCATAGGTTTTACGAATTAGTAAAAAATTTGGACCAAAATTTAAAATTTCGCTCTTATCATATGTAGCTGCGTAACAGGTAATTAGATACGACTTATAATTTGACAGCATATGTGAACAATACGGGTTACTCATAGCTTTAGGATTATAACTACTGTATCACGGTCAATTGATCAACATTGTTTCATGCTTTTAACTTGATCGCTGAATGTAATCCGAAAAAAATTATAAATGTCTTCTATATCCGCGTAATGTCTCTCCCAATTTTATTATTTTTTTCAGTGTTCTTACCCAGTTCAGCGTTATAATACTACCATCCATCACCAGCGTATCCTTCGGCAGAAGGAACACTTGGGAAAAACACTTTATTCATATTCGGATGTCTGCTATTAGCTGTCAAACTGGTTTGGTTGTTGCAACTTCGGGATAATCATGTAATGCGTACTTGTTGGAATTTCCATGCTACTGATTTCATCCCTGTTAAATGTTAAATTTCCCAGAGAACTTCTGTCTGCTGCATTGTTTTCTGACTAGTTATATAAAGAGATCTTGAGTTGTTGACCCAACAGTCCTAGCGAAGCATCTATTTATTGTTGAAATTTTCGACGTGTGTTATAAATTCCTGCACAAATTCTCATATTTACTATGAATTTGTGTTGAATTCGGTCAAATATACAGAAGAAAGTTTTTCAACAAGTTACTAGCTAATTCTTGTTTGTGTTTCGTTAAGCGTTAAGGTTGTTTGTTCGCTAAATTTATCGAATTCGTTTTATAATTGTAGGTCGTGTATTTTTCAATGAAACTTTTGAAGTTTGCTGCATATTTTTGTATTATTGTTTGTTGAGTATGTTTTTATGCTGATTTCAACAATTCTACAGCAATAAAGCGACCGAAGACGTTGTTTTTGTGCTAATTATGACAATTCTCCTGCGATGGCGCGCCAGAAGAATTTGTGTTTTCACTGATTCCAGCGATTTTCCTAAGATGAAACGCTGAAAGGCTTTGTGTTTTTATGCTGATTCCGATGACTCTTTTGCCATGAAGCGCTAGAAGTCTTTCTATTTTTTTCTTATTCCAATGATTATCCTGGTGTGAAACGCTAGAAGACTTTGTATTTTTATGCTGATTCCAACAATTATTTTGCTATGAAGCTCAATGAGGCTTTATGTTTTAAAACTTTCCACTTTTCTGTATTTTATAGTATTTTTAGTTCTAAAAAGACTTTGGCTTATGATACAGAAAGTTGCAAACTTTTCAAAGGCAACTGTTCGCAACACACTTTTATGTGATATATGGGTTTCCAAGACATAATGCAAAATCGTAGTCAAATGCCTAAGACGTATCACACAACTATGAAACGTAACTTATTCAGAAAAAAGATATGACAAAATAGATACAGCGATATATTAATAAATAAAAATATTGTTTATATTTTATTCAGTGGAATGGTGCTAAATCTAATTATTAAGTTAATTGAATAAATAAAATAATTAAGGTAAATGCAACTTTCTAAAATGCGACAATGGAAGCAATATACGGGACCAAAGTTGTGACCATATCCTAGGCAAATGTGTGCTTTATATGTCTGAGTCCACTCGTTTAACTTTTGTTAATATATTTTTTTAAATCACTGAAGTTATAACGATATACGATAAATTCTAAGAAGACCTTTCTGGAAAGGTCCAATAATATAATATTCTTAAAAATATAATAATTAATGTGCAATTTGTAATTAATAATTAATAAATTGATGCAGTCAGTTGACCTAAGTATTAGGCAGGGCTAAATCCATATTTATATGGTAATTTGACGTTCGGAAAGAAAAAAAACTAAGACGATCAATCTTCAATTAGTAGTGGCAGTACCGCTTGAGATAAGTTATCATTTCATGGCATTATCGACGTCTTACGTGTTTGAAAATCCCCATTGTAAGGACTTCGCAGGATATTTGCTGCAAGCATTTTTGCTGTAACAACAAGAGATTTATAGTTTAATTAATTAGCAGAGTGGGTAAATAATGATTATAATATTAAATATTATCCACACTAGATAAATCTAAGCCATGGACAGGAAATCGTCTTATCGCAGGTGCGAGGTGCGCAGTAGTAAAATAAATTAAATTGATTGACAAAATATGAAAAATTCGTTTGTTGACAAAAGTGTCCGCAAACGAAGATCTTAAATGGTGGCATTTTATTTAGATCACTATCGTTGATAGCATGTTTCGTGGGCATATAATTCATTGTGTACAATTTTAAATTCAATATAATTGGGCTCACTGAATGTCCAGTCACCCTGGGCCTAGATAACCGAGAGTTAAACCATGCTTATTCAATAAACCCGTGTACTGGTTTTGCTGAACTCGACTCCGATAAAAATACATCTGTTATCTAAAAAAGCTTGGTTACTTTTCGTTTACCCAAGGTAATAGCAACCATTATTTTTTACTGTGCTGTTGCGTAATCGTTGAGTAAACCAAACAACTGCTGCAGCGATGCTTATGATTTTTTCAGTGGTCTAACAAACTTGAAAGACGCATGGGCTAAGATATGAAAGATGATCCTAATTCGTCTTTCCAAAAGTGTTGTGGTTTTGTAACGGTCGTTCTGGTTCTAACCGCGTTAATTCGTGCAGTTAGCTTTATGTGTTTTAATTCTGATGCGTTGGTCCGTTGATTGCTGTGTGGCCAAGCAGTCTAGCGCTTGTCCGGTTCTACCAATACAGAAGTTATTGGTTCAACCCTCACCCACACCTTCATTTTTACATTTCGAACCGTTTTTATTCCATACAAATATATGATGCTCCTAATATATAAAATCATTATGGGACTAACAGGGCAGTAAGAAAAAGTGACTGAAGTCCTTGCTATGTCGTTTACTCCATTGATGTGAACTGATAAACGATGAATTTTATATACCGTAGTCGAGACTATCCAGGTTAACAAATATTAAAGAGCAGAACTATGGAAACAAAGATCACATAAAAACAGGCTTCAGGTTGACACATGACCCCAAAATTGTATAAACCCGACTGTTGGTGTGGAGCATCTAGTTTAAAAATTCTTTTTTTTGTAACCAAAAGCTCATGAAATTCGACCTGCCAAAGGGATTTTCTTATATACATTGCGCACACCGAAAAACTTTAGATCTCCGTTCGGACGCATTGTATTTTCTGTTTTAATGTATGTTTAACGCGTTTCGAGGACCGTTGGGTTTCTACAATTTTGCGGTTATACGTTCAGCCTGAAGCCTGTTATATTGTGATCTATGCTTCATATTTGTCAATGTTTGTGAACCTACGTAGTCTCAAATTTGGCATATAAGTTATAGTTTACCAATTCACGTCAACAGAATAATGAACATAAGAAGGGCTTCAAGCGCGTTTCCTTTATTCCATGTTAGTCCCATAATGATTTTGTATGTTAGAAACATCATTTATTTGCTTAGAATAACAGCTGCGACTGTAAAAATTCAGGTGCCGGCTGGACTTAACCACGCACCCTCCGGACTTGTAGTTCGGACAACTCGGCAGACCAATCGACCACGTTTTAAAAATCGTTTGCTGCGTTACACTCCGGGTCGTTTGAACTGCTGCGCGAATTTCCCAAAGAGGTTTGAAACACTACAGATATCCTAGCCTTAATAAGTTAAACTGGGTAAAAAGTAATCAAGATAACAGCGCACAGATAAACAGAGCGGCTAGAAGGTATTTAGCAGCAATAAGCCTGACTAACTTGGCAGAAATAAAATGCTGAAATCTAGCTACCGGAATTTATCAGTTAGAGCCTGAAGAACTGTTATAAAACCACTGTACTTTTAGAGAGACGATTTTTATCACACTTTATATCCTATTCTATCCTATATCACACTTTATATTATCTTATATTATTTAAGTTTGTTTAACCAATGAAAAAATCATAAAGATTGCTGCAGAAGTTTAAAAGAATGTTTGAAGAACATTATGTTTGCTTAAACAACACATTAAGTTGATTGTGAAACGCAGCTTTAGATTAGGCGCCTGCGTGGGGAGCCAGATACCAACATAAAACAAATGCTTAGGAATAATATTAGACGTACATAACTATCACAGCTGAGATCAAAATTCGGGATCAGAGCACTGAGCGTTGTACTTCACCAATGCGGCTAAGCTTCTGAGAGTTAGTTTGGAATTTACGCTTTCTTGAGCAAGAATAGCCCAGCACCTTCATGACATGATTTACAACTGACAAAATTGAGTGGCCATGTTAATTTTAGGTTTTTCAACCATCGTTGTACCCTATTTGGTCATACAGATTTGGGCCAAAATGAAATTATACCACAATTTGCAACATTTTGTATTTGAAAATCTATTTTTTTCTGAAATAATTTTGAGAAAATTCTAAGCCATAATATTACCGATTTTGTTTAATTATAGCACACAGTAAACTCATAAAACTTTAGGTGACCTCCTCTGCATACGTCACCACGGAAGTGAAACTACCACGAAACTTGACATCTACTCCATCCCCAATATGTATCCATACTTAATAGGAAATACTCCGGCCCATTGATCAACATGAGCAGAAACATTAAATAATCAGATAAAGTGGCGTACAACAACATAATTAAAACTTAATACACTAATCTAGACCGCAGAGCGGCCACATGTCTACAGGGTTACACAAGCGGTATTTTTAATAGCCCATTACTATATGAATTAGCTTGATAATTCGAATGGCGTTGAGTTATTTACTTTAGGTTATCTATTTTTTAAATTGGTATAATTTTCTGACCATGCAGTGTAAAATAGAATTATAAGTACAGTCAAAATATCTAATACAAAGGACCCCGGTACCCGATGCAATATCTGGCTACCCAACTAGCCGGGCACCTGATGCCGGATAACCAGCTAGCACCACATATTTAGACAGAACCAGGTACAATTAGATTGTACCGGATGACCTCTTAAAATGGTATACTATGGCAGAAAAATCTTTGAGCAGTCCCTACCAAATATATTGAGAAACTCTCACTTAACAAATGTTTCCGAAACCTGTTGGAAGAGTTCTCCTGCTATAGGAATCCAAGAATTGCTCTTTAAATTCAAAATATCAATAGTGTCTTCATGCGCTATCCTTACTGCTTGATATTCATAAATAAAAATAACCATTCAGCTTATAGTAGTGTATCTCTATAGCTGGGTAGCCATTTGAACATGTAAGTTCGACTTTATAGCCATTGGGAATATCTTAGGTAATATCAACTATTAGTTGTTACTCTGATTCTGCGTAGCTTGAGTAAGCTAAACAACTGCTGCTGCAGCTATCATTGTGACGTTTTCAGGGTGGGGCGGCCTAAAAGCACGCATGAAATGGTATATACACTGTGATCCAAATTGCCTTTCCAGAAAGGCAACGATTTTGTGGGTTTATGCGCGAATTTTGAGTATATAGCTTTCTTTATTTTTATTGTTACCAGTTAGTTGTCGCCGATTGAGAACCTACCAATCTCGTTTTTTCTAGTGATGTGACTTAATAAATGCTGAAGTTATATGTTAAGGTCGAGTCTTTGTGGCTTCGTCAATGTTAAGGATCGGAATTATGAGAACTCAGGTAACAAGATAACGAGCTTCAAGATGAATATATGTTTAGCATAATTCGCATACCAACTGCAGTTAACCTTGGTATAAAGCTTAAATTAAAAATTGTTAAATATAAGACCTATAACCTATATTCTGTCGAACATAATGTTCCATAATATAAGAAAACATTGTAAAAAAAATTGTGGCAACTCAACGGGCCCAGCGAAACATCTAGTCATCATATTAGCAGGAAACTTACACTTTCTAAATTTTTGTGATTATAGTTCCATACTATAGTTAAGGGTATGTAAAATATAACCAATTAAGCCACACATAGTGGCTCGGTGCAGTGTCTAAGCAAAGTCAACTAGATTAAAGATTAGTCATGCTACAATAAGCCTGTTTCGGCATCCTTTGGTAAATCTTAGTCTCCAGAAATGACCTTGCAGTTTGCAATTCTTACGAAAGAAATTAAGGCAATCCTATTGTTGGTCTAGATGTTCAAATGAATAACCAAATTAAGTCTTATGTATCCTTTCTCATTTTAATAGGGAAATTAGTACTTCAGTTAAGCATTTGCTCTACATCTAAAAATAATATTAAAAGAGGAATGACAAGTATACAGTTAGCACTAAATTTGGTAAAGGATGGACTTGAACTTTCAAAAGTGTAGTAAAGCCATACTATGTTTAATAATTTTGTAATAACAATGTTATATAAGTCGAAATTTTGACTGCGTTCGTGCTTATGAACAATGGAAGAGGAATATAACAAGGTTCCGACATTTTCACCATTTAATAATTGATTGACGAAGCAAAGCTGCAAATTGTATTCCGTCAATATGATACATTATATGGAATGCTTGGAAACTGTTGTAAATTACATTGTTTTCCCTTAATAATGTATAAAATCATTGATGACACAATTAGGCTGCGTGCAAGGTGATATTGAACATAACTAATTGAACATGAAGGCGATATGGACAATCATTTTGGTAGGGTTAGCCTACGCATGATACTGAACTGTATTGTATAAAATAAATAATAATTATAGAAAACCATCCGGGGAGTGGATTTGAATTTTAACTATGTAGTGCCTAGCTCAGCGTCTAAATGCTCGTTGTTTCATTGTGAAATAGCGTAAAATTCCAAAAATTATTTGAAAAAGTAAGGCTAGCTAAAACAGATTATAGACTAAGCCTGAACAGTAGCTATATATGTAGAATTATCATGTAACCACCACATTTCTTAGACATATAAACGATAATGCGACAGTAAAGTTAACCCACGCCCCTCAATAATCCTAATTTACTATTTCGGTTAAAAATCTGTTAAAAATCAAATAACAAATTTTTTTGGTAAATTGTAATCCGGCGCAAAATTGTTCGCGAAGACATAGCTATGCGATAGTATTCCGGCAAATTTGTGTTCGCGAAAATTCAACGAAACTTACCGAATTTTTTTTCGAACGAAAATCTACCGAATTTGGATTCGCTGGCTTTGTTCGCGAACAATGCAACCTAAACCAAGGTACCGATTAATTTGTGACATCACTATTACGTTAAATTTGTTCACGAACAGCGACAAATACAAGTCAAAACTGTTATGCATTAGATATCCGTTTTCACTGGAAATTGAAAATCGTGAAAATCTGTTACCACAAAAGGTGTAATTTTGGTACTTGTTTCTGATTTTGCCAACTTCCTGTTATCGAAAAACCGATGAAATTTCCACTTCTGTTTCGTAACCACGATTTGCGCTTCGCTATTGGCTATTACAAAATAGGATAGTCGATGGGCGCTAGTTAAGTTTGCTTGTGAATAATGTACGCTGATATATTTTTTAAAACCAGGTTCTTCGGCGTTGAAAGATACGTTTGTTATGATATAATTTCCATAGCTAAATTCTCTGAACGCAGCAGTTTGTATATACGGTGGCTGCTGTAGACTGGAAGGTCGATTTTTGTGAATAGTAAATATAGCGTGTCCTATACAACAGACACCTACTAGTTTAGATAAGCAGCGAATTATCTATCTGTAAATGTTAACGTTAGTTTTTTTCTTTATATTAAACTCATTCTATTCAAGCGTTCCACCTAGTATCATGCGAATAGTTCTAACTTAGTTTTTCTAACCTTTTCTGCATTCTTTAACTCGAATCTTGAAAAAAATGGAAAGCCATCGTAGCACCAAGTTTCATGTACTTCTTGTTAAGTTTTGCAACTGCAACTCTCCGTACCCTTTTGTATGACATGGCAGGTGCAAATACATTCTCTTGCTGTGCGTGCCAGTTTAATCTCGTACAGGGGAAAATGTTTTGTTAAATTTCTTGGTATACGATGCGTATTGCGTTAAGGACACAAATGCACAAACATATAAAAACAAACGTTGCTTATATATTTATCAAAATGACAAAAATATTAAGGCAAAATTTTACAAAAAATAGAAAATTATGAGCATAGACTAGGAGCCGGGAGAAGTTATTTATCGGTTACCTTCTGGCGTACCCATTCCCGCGGCACTCTATCCAACCCTCCCCCCACCGCCAAGAACAGCTCCCCGATGTACCCTACGAACTTGCAATATTATATTACAATGAAATCGCTGAGACTAGGATATACCTGCAATATATACAAAATACATCTTAGTAATTGAAACGACGCGAACAAAGCGACCGGAGTTTTCACTGAGGGCGCTAGCACGAAAATCGTGAAAATTTCTTTTTTGTCTATCACTGTTATTCATAACTTATCTTCAGATAGATGGATTTCAATAAAATTTTTTTCTCGATAGCAAAGATGATGTTGACTTTGGTTAAACGCGAGCAGTTTGGCCCACAACTTGCATGTCAAAATGGCTGAAGCAGGTTTTATTGTTTTTTTGACAAATCTGGCCACACAGATTATCGGGGTATCGCTGTCTGTATCTCGCGACACATGCTTCTCCATGACTTATATTTCGACAAACGTTTCGATAAAGGCCGTACAGAATCAGATCATTGAGAGCTATAACTTCGACGAACATCATTTTTATGTTATATCACTCTCTGAACCGTTTTGGGCCCGAATATTGTTCGAAGACCCTTTGCCAGAAATACCGGTTTTTCAAATTTCGTCATGTTATTGCGACTCTTCACCTTATAGCGAGTAGCTATTAGGCTATGAAGCACGTTAAACACGATGGATTTGTGATGTACAGTTCAACCTGACTATGTTATTCGTTTTCATAGGTTTAAAATGTTTTGTGGTCCACGAAACCGATTTCTAAAGAAGTAGTCTGTCTTTAGTTATGTACTGCATGAACAGCGTCAAGAATGTTCCATACATAGGTTTTTCGTTGAATACGATGGCATGGTTATGTTAGAAAACCATCACGAATATTTGTGTCTTTTCTGAGGTTTCCTGTGGGTTTATGGTGAACGAACCCGATTTTCAGAATATAATCGTTCTGTGGAACTTAGATCATGTATTGCGTACAGAGGTTCAAGAATGGTTATTATAGATATTTTGCTACGCTATATATGGCCAATTCCTGACGCTGTTCATACAGTACATAACTAAAGATGAACACAGTGGTTGCTTCATATAGACTCTATCACGAATGTTTCGCTCCTTTTCAGATGTTTTCAGTGGGTTTAGATTTAATGAATACGATTTCTAGAATATGTCTGTCTTCGGTAATCTGGTTATGTATAGCGTGCAGAAAATGAACATTGGTACAGATACATATCGTTTTTCGGTATGCTGAATTCGGCTATTCCGTTGTCTAGAAAGCAGCACAAGCATTTCGCGAGTTTTCAGTTGTTTTCAATGGGTTTAAGGATGCCATTGATATTCCAAATTTACTGAGAAAAAATCGTCTGTCGTCACTTAATTGGTTATATGCTGTTTTCTGCGATTTCAGATAAGCCATGCGCGAGTAAACTTAAAGTTACCCCGTCAACCATCCTATTTTGTATTTTTGAATAAAATTTGTAACGGAACGAGTTTTGTTCAATTGAAATTCGGCGTAAAGCTGTTCGCGAACACATCGCTCGCGATTGAATCTAACCATTTTATGTTCGCGACAATCAAAGTAAAATTATCCATATTTTTGAGAACGAAAATTTGTTAATTTGATTGTGACGTCACTTTTGCATTAAATTTGTTCGCGAACACTGTATAATCCAAATTTAAATGATAATGCATTAGGGAACAAAATTTCTGCAAACTGAAATCGCCAAAATTTGATTTGAACACAAGGTCTAATTTCTGGCACTTGAATTTGCTTTTGCCCAATTTCGGTTAGCGAAAAACCGAATGAAAATAAGCCTGCTTTCCGTAACAAAGGTTTGTGATTCGATATCCGGAATGACACAAATAGGATGGTTGGCGGGGTCACATTAAGTTTACTCACGAACTATTATATGATTTATTGCACGCAGAATAGATGCCGTTTCTTTACTTCTATAAAACCGGTGTTATAAAGCTTCAAGGGCTCCAGGGGTCGTAGAGTGATATATTATGAGACACAAAGAATGTTAAACGTGACACAGAATGACAACTTATAGATGAAACCACGCTCGATCCGTTTCACACTCGCCTGCCAGACACTAGTTTTACCTTTCACTACAACAAGCACTAAAGGGAACAGCTGGTAGTTTGTCGGCATTGAGAACAAAACGAAATGCAACCTTATATAATTCTGTACTAATTGATCGAACTGGAATGCAGTTATGTATAATGTGTGCAATAAAGTATATATTATATGCCTCGAGGAATAACGCTTTTTAGTAACTCTGACTTCAGCTTTAATCAAACAGACCGAACGTTTCATTTACATAGCGCTGCAACTTCAAAAGTTTAATGGAATTGATTAACCCGTCTATAAATAAAGTCAGCTGTTTTGAAAATTTCATATAGACAGATATATTTATGTGATTAAGGGAAGGATGCCAGCTCTGGATAGGGGCTTGACGGCAATAATTGGCTGTTGCAAACACATTTATAACAATTAAAGTGGATTTAAATATTGCTTAGTAAAAATGTTTAATCGCAAACGATATGCAAAAACCTTATGGCTGATGGTCATGTGGAAGCCTTTCTGCATTTCATGAGTAAAGGTAGTATCCGGATACTTTCGGGAGTGTCTTTAAAACCAATACCTATCCCATTACATTTACCTAATGTGGCATGCAACTTTGCATTCAACATGAAATTTATGTAAATAAAATTGATAAAAGTACAGTAAACTTTTGTCATTGATGGTGTCGATGGCGATTGCAATACGTTTCTCGCGTCGAAGCAATGCGCGACAATTATTAAGTTTAGCTTGTTAAGTTAAATTTATAGGCGTGATATGTAAAGCATTTTTTATCAGAAGCAAGCCCGTGGAAGCGTAGTCAGTTTTGCAAACAACGAGAATAGTACAGATTGTTTATTTTATAGTGCACTACCCAACAATTATTGCGAAATGGCATAGATTGGTCAGATTCGGTTTGATAGAAAAGTGTTATTTTAATCAGTTAAAAATCATGATTGAAATGTTGGCAATAGTTTGATTTGAAATCACACAAAATTTCTAGTAAAACAATTGCTGCAAACAAAACTGATAAGTAACAAGATTTGGCGTCAATAAATCAGAATTTCGTCGTGAGAAATGCCATGGCGCAAATCAGTTTTTTCACAAGACGAGTGTATCAGAGCAGTCATGGCATTCACGGCGTAAGAAATAACTACAGAAATACCTATATAGAAATCGTAAAGATATATAATTACATGAAATGGTGCTTACTATAAGCGCTGCTGGCTATACGGGCTAATAACATGTAATTTCGCAGTTCCGTCGACTGATTCGGATTGCACAGTCCCGTAAATGCGGAAAACAATGTAACGCAATGCTATGATAGAATGTTTTATGGTGGAGTATTTTTAAAGAAAATCATGCAAGAATACAGTGCTTTATGCATGAGTTAAACTTATGACAGTGGACTCGATGTCTAACCATTAGCACACTATTCCAATCACGAAAGCTGTTCAATACTACGGCTAAGTATAGTTTTAATGTCCTAGATCTAGGTTGTAAAGAGTAGATTAAAATGTATTCTAGACTGTGACTGTATGGGAAACGCCACAATTTCATTTAGGGTCATCTATGCATTTTTAAGCTTTAAGGGGTATCGATTTAAGAATAAGTGGCACGTAGTGACTATCAGTTTTGCCTCCGGCTGAAACTCAGTTTGCGACGAAATTGTGGAAGCTGATAATGACGTCTCCTATGTTTACTAAAAAGTAACAACAAGAAAAGTTATGACACATAGTAATTAAAGACAAATGACAATTGAGGTAAGGTCGGCGTACGGCTCGTACCTATTACCGCTATTAGCTATACATAAAATGTCATACCATACCATTTTGTCAGTAACACAACTGTTTGTTTAAACTATATATTTAAAAAGCCAAATGGTAAAATAAACACTAATATAATTATAAAACCATTACTCCTGCAGCAAAAACATTATTTGATTCGTTCTCGAAAATTCCAATCATGACTGCAAACCAATTGTGATTCCGACTTATGTCCAAGAACGGCTTAATATTTACAAAAAAACTAAATGTTTGTGCCAGAATTCCATCTGCATATATATGTTTTGTTTTAGTACACAGGACGGTGCTATCAATCATGTAATATATATGCAGTTTATGTTATGTCAGTATTTATAAAACCGGGGTCCATTTTCTCATGCTTTGTATCTAATATAATTTGCCATGGCTGAACAGTGTAACTGAATGCAACACGAGCCTTGCATGGCAGGTTGGTCGCTCTTATTGTAGGCTGCTTCGAGAATGCGGTCCGAAATTAAAAATTTTACCGTTTGCTAATAGTTGTCTGTGTTATTATCAGTCGTGTTAATTTGCTGATGGTAAAATAGCTACTTCTTATGTGACAATGCTATTGTCAAGATACCAATGTATTACTGCACAATCAGATAAATATCGAAAATAATTTCACAGACTGAGCGCTGTGGCGAAAATGCTGCTAGTCTACAACATATCCACGATAAAAGAACGGTCTTATACCAATGGCTTTGCCAGGAACATTCACAGAATCAATTAATGCCCGTATTTGCCTTGTGGATAATACGAGTGTTAGTTAGTGCGCGGAATGCCTATCATTATATAACAACAAAATTTCGCCTGGTGCAGATTATTCGCGTCAAAAGTCATATTAAGATTACTCCAGTGTACGGTTCTCAGTACATATATCGTGCAGAAATATTAGTAATCACGGGTAGTCATGTCAAAGAGTTTGACAAACATCGAATTTATTCGGATTTTAGATTTTTGAAACTTTAAAATTGAGCATTTTTAGCGTTGTGCAACATAATAAGATATTGGCAGCTCAATGTTGGATCTGTTTAAGTTTTTTGTTTTACATGAGTTGCTGTCAAGTCAACTTAATGCGACCCGAAAGTGCATCAAGGAAGAGTTTGTCAATATTATTCAAGTCAAAGTTTTGTCTAAAATTTAGCCTTTGCATAAATCTTACACAATATATTGAGATGGCTGGAGTTAGATTTAACCCTAAATAGATTCTATAACCTCTTATAGTACTCTTTCTAGACATATAATATTATTCAAACCATGTGAGCTTGACTCCTGTGTGTCCGATGTGCTTATTCAAACGCACAACAGCTTTGAGCGACGAAAATTTAGTAAATTCCAATGCATCTACGCTAAAATAGCTACAGTAATGAATGTTTACAAAATTTTTGTCACAGCCGTCAGGCTGTGACATTGATTTCACCTTTTGTCAGACTGTGCATTAAAGCTTTAATTGCACTGCACTGCACGTATCTGTTATAGTCATAAAAGCATTTTCAGATCCGACCGCTGGAGTCTGCATGCCAGGAAAAAAGGCATGCAGCAAACGTCTCGGATTTGTTGACTACAACTGAGATGAAATCACTTAGGAATTCCGAGAATTGATGACATCGAAAATTATATTATCAACTTTACCAGGTCTGAATTCATTCTTGCTATTTTATAGACAGAATATTCGCAAACGCTGAAGTCAAACAATTTGACCTGTTTTAAAAACCATATTTTATGCTGAACCGTCGTAAAGTTTATATTTAAATAATTATATGTAGCCCAGGCGCATAAATTCTATTGTTAATAGCAATATGACTGCTGTGACATTCTTCTTTCAAGAAGAAAACTTTTTCGTTTTCAAACGAAAGTTCTTGACACATAGTATGTGTTTCCGACAGGATAGCTTGTTCATTTTGGATTTCAGTTTCGATAGCTTTATTTTTAAGATAACAGCACGTGCATATTGAAACTTATCGATAAATAATTATCGTGATATTAATTGGTTTGTCCACGAGTACGAATGCAAAAATATGAAATAATATTGTTATGTGTCATGTGACAAACATTATACAAAATTATACCTCCAAATAGCTAAATGTTCCGTCATCACCGTTGGATAACTAATATCAAGTTATAGCTAAAGGCATTTATATTTCAGTGAATGGTGAAGCCTTTGTGACGCAGAATGCATACCAATATTGTTCAGAAATACTTACTGTATATACGATGAAAATGTCAGCGAAACTTCAAAACGTGTGTATTCATAGGAAAATTTACAATGATGTTGATGAAAACCGGTTTATCACGCCCTACACTTCTGAAATGCTTACTGTATATACGATGAAAATGTCAGCGAAACTTCAAAACGTGTGTATTCATAGGAAAATTTACAATGAAGTTGATGAAAACCGGTTTACCAGGCCCTACACTTCTGAAATGCTTACTGTATATACGATGAAAATGTCAGCGAAACTTCAATTTGTGTATTCATAAGACAATTTACAATGATGTTGATGAAAACCGGTTTATCTGGCCCTACACTTCTGAAATGCTTACTGTATATACGATGAAAATGTCAGCGAAGCTTCAAAACGTGTGTATTCATAGGAAAATTTACGATGATGTTGATGAAAACCGGTTTATCTGGCCCTACACTTCTGAAATGCTTACTGTATATACGATGAAAATGTCAGCGAAACTTTAAAACGTGTGTATTCATAGGAAAATTTACAATGATGTTGATGAAAACCGGTTTATCACGCCCTACACTTCTGAAATGCTTACTGTATATACGATGAAAATGTCAGCGAAACTTCAAAACGTGTGTATTCATAGGAAAATTTACAATGATGTTGATGAAAACCTGTTTATCTGGCCCTACACTTCTGAAATGCTTACTGTATATACGATGAAAATGTCAGCGAAACTTCAATTTGTGTATTCATAAGACAATTTACA